>CM066576.1:5918011-6078011 GCA_033816785.1 Picus viridis | reverse complement strand
ACAGGCTGGCTGTACACCAGTGTCTGGGTTAAGCTGTGCTCGAGGTAGATTTGTTTGCACGTTTGGCACATAATAGGGGGGGGGGGGGGGATGATGAAATTTGCTCAGTACAAGGCTGCACTTGAGGCAGACAAGAAAGCAGATTCTCAGTGCTGACACCCAAACCCAGTTCACTTCCCTCCTAACTCAGAAGTCTGGAGCTGCTTAAGAATATTTCTATTCAGTTGGCCAGAAGTAACAGCCCCTCACAATATGATGATTTGTATTAAATAATAGTGACCATAAGTGCTAAGGAGAAGGATGTCTTCCCAGCTACCTCCAATCTCACATTCGTATCTGTGTGTGCCTGTGTCTTTTTACATCTCTCTACCTATCCAGCTATAAATACATCCACACTGTGGCAGACACACATAGGCAACTTAAATATTGGTGGCAGATTCTACTCTGTAAAACATCTGTGTAAACACTGAGTTGCTTACTGGCCTCATTGGAAATGCAGAGAGCAAACTCCAGCCAAATACACTGAACGGACAGGAGACGAAACTGAAACGACAGGTCTAAATTCAGGACCATTAACATACAGAACCAGGGGGGTTAAAAGAAGTCAGATGGTCTGCACCAGCTCTGTATTATGTATTGTGCATCTGTTTTATACAATTCTGCATGTTGCTGGATTGGCATCCAAAGGAATAAGTTAAAGTTGTGACCTGTCTGCTTTTGATTTACTAAGGTCAAAGAGAGCGGATACCTCTTCTTCACGGAGAGTTATAGATGCAAATCACTGCCCAGATAAGCCAAGTGTGAGCAGCAGCTCCTTCTTACTTGGGGGGAAAAAAATATATGTCTGCTTGGCTCTTTATTCCTGCACCTCTGAAACAGAAATAGATTTACTAGCCCCCTGTTTTTTTTAATTGGTGGAGCTTTGCTAAAGGTTTATTCATGGAAAGCCTGGATGGCCTGCGAATGCTTTATCCTCCTCCTGATCATGCGTCAGTCAAATGCTCAGAACAGATCTGTGGCAGTGAATGAGAGTCCTGGGAAGGGATTGAAGCCTAACAACAACCACCACACACACACACACACGCACAAAAAGAGAAACAACAAACCAACAACCAAGGGGGTTGGTATCTGGGCCAGAGGGTGAGAGCTGCTACATGTGTCCCTGTCTCCTGCTGCTTGGGGCCACCGGAGTTCATGAAACAACAATAAAGAATTAGAGAGCAAGAGGCACGTGTGCTGCAGCTGATTCTGACTGCTCAAAACCCAGCCATTCGTCGTGCCCCATGCAAATGAGTTATGGGGACCAAGCAGATGGGACTTTGTGTGTGCATGTGGGTGTCAGACAAGAAGAGCTTGGCATCACTTAGCTCCTGCTTTATTGTCAGATCGTCACTTTTTATGGGGTCTTCTAACCCATGAGTTCTTTTAATACGTAAATCTTTCGCTCAAGAAGTAGAAGGGAAAGCTGTGCACTGTCCATTGAAGAAGGAAACAAACAAAAAGCCCAAAGCTCCAAACATTTACCAGACCTTGGTAATTACATTTACTGTGACACTTCTGGCATTTCCTCTCCTTATGCAAGGAAAGCTGCATCTGAAGTGACAGTGGCAAACAAAGAAGGATTTCATAGAATGGCTTGGGTTGGAAGAGACCCTTAAAGGTCA
Organism: Picus viridis; assembly: GCA_033816785.1. NCBI lineage: Eukaryota > Metazoa > Chordata > Aves > Piciformes > Picidae > Picus > Picus viridis. Next base: position 6,076,347 of record CM066576.1, on the reverse strand, counting down.
TCTGGTCCAAGCCCACTGCAGTGAGCAGGGATATGTTCAAGCAGATTAGATTTCTCTAAACCCTGTCCTAACTGATCTTGAATGTTTTCAGGATGGGGCTTCTACCACCTCCCTGGACAACCTGTTCCAGTGTTTCACCACCTTCGTTGTAAACAATTTCTTCCCTCTCTTTAGTTTAAATCTCCCCTCCTTTAGTTTAAAACCACCATCCTTTGCCCTCTCATACCAGACCTTCCTAAAAAAGCTGGATTTAAGCATTAACCTTTTGTTTCAATGGTGACTGTGGTGAAAATAAGCAAGGCAAAGCCTGTGGGTGTCAGTGGAAGAGCTCTGTTGACATCACCAAGCTTAATTTCAGACTCAAACCAGAGTAAAGAAATAACATGGAATTAGCCTTCCAGAGTTAGCCAGTCAGAAGGTTAATGTCCAGTCTAAGCTGTAGTCACAGAGGAAACACATCTGTTAGGAAGCAGGTTGAATGATCCTCAGAAGGCAGCTCTCATTCTTATAGGTGATTATTAAGTAGCGTACTGAGGTCAGGCTATTCACCTGCTTGGTACCCCACAAAGTTCAAGAGAGAAAAAGTGACATTTGCTGTTGGCTTCCATTTAGACTTTAGTATAATTTTCTTTTTGTATCAGCAGGATTAGTGCTGGGAACAGAGGCCAGAAGCAGTGGGCACTGTGGCACATGTCTGTGAATGGTCTGGTTGAGGTTAACGGTGCTGCTTGCAGCTCTAAAAGGCTGCAAGAGCTCAACACGTGAACATTCCTATGGGCTTTGTGGCTACAATGACAAAAACTGAGCACTGGCCCTGTGTCATTCTTACAGGGAAGTAAGGCATTAGAATAGCAGGGAAATGAAACAAACAAACCAACCAAAACAGAAGGGCTTTTAATCTCCCCAGCTGGAGGTGGGGAGATTCAGGCTGCAGGTGAGGAAGAAGTTCTTCACCATGAGAGTGGTGAAGCCCTGGAATGGGTTATCCAGGGAGGTGGTTGGGGCCCCGTCCCTGGAGGTGTTTAAGACCAGGATGGATGAGGCTCTGGCCAGACTGATCTAGTGTCCCTGCCCATGGCAGGGGGTTTGGAACTAGATGATCCTTGTGGTCCCTTCCAACCCTGACTAATACTATGACACTGTGATACTATGAATTTGGAAGGAAGAAAGGAATTTGGAAGGAAAGATGACTTTCCAAGACTTTATCACAACTTCTCAACCATACACCATCTTTTTTGTTGGTGGTGTTTCTACATTAGTTATCTGTCATCTAATTCCCTTCTTAAGATTGTTTGCAAACACCTTGACGATTTTCCTTTCAGTGTGAGATCTCAAGGCTCCACAAGAGGCATTTTGCACAAGCCACTTCGTGTTTCTCTCTACTCCAGTTACCTATTGTGCAAACACAAGCTGATAATTCTTCACTGTAACTTCTTCTTTCCCCAAAAGTTCCAGAAAAAAAGGGGAGAGAATCCCTTAAAGTTGCTTTCCAGTACAGTGCAGATTTCATAAAGAATTCTGATAATGCCTTCCATAAGGATTCCAATAAGATTGCTACTACAAGTCAGCATTTTAAGAAGGAGGCAGCTTTTGATACCAAGGTTTGTTTGTATTTCAGGAAAAAGGAGAACCAGCTCTAATCACACTTTATCTGCTTTCCCTTTTTAAGCTGCTGTCTTTTGGGCAGACAGATCATTCTTACAAAGAGAGTTTTTGCAGGGGACCCACTAGGCATTATTAGAATCAAACTGATGATATTCCTCCTTAGGGCTAAAGAAATGGAGATAAGAGGAGTAAATAGAATATGCAAGGTAATTTTTAATAAAAGTGAAAGGGGGTTGGGAGTGGGGGAAGAAAGGAAAAATTTCTGTGTTTTCTTTGAATTTAGATGATTGTCTTGATCCTCAGAATAAATGCAACAATTTGTCAACCAAACTAATTTTCCAAAGCACAGAGGGTAGAGACAGTGGTTTTGTAACAGGATCTGTTTGAGTGTTTAGCTATAAAGGAACAGACATCTCCTTTTCATGCAGAAGCTGATATGAAAAGAGGGTAGATAGTATGAAAGTGATGGTTAGTTGAAGGATTTCTTTTGAAACTGCTTCAGAGTGAGGATTAGAATTTTTGAGCAGGTGAACCAAAAAGTGCTTCCTTTTTTTTTCCTCTCTCCCCAGGGAAATTGATTGAATCATACAAAGTATCCTTATTTTATTTCGTGTAGAAATACAACTGTTTTTTTAGCCCTAGATTGGGATTATATACATATGGAAGTAGGTACATGTATCTATTAAGATCTCAAAAATATTGGCTAGCACTGGAATTGTGATAATTTGATCTGCTCAGTTGTTTTAATCCATAGATGTAGTCCAGTTCTTGACTTGCTTGGATACTGAGCAAGATGTAAGACAAATTTTTGCCTATATATTCAGAAGGCTTAATCATAGAGAAAATCTTCTGGGTTGCACAGACTGAGATTTCCCAGGCAAACCTTGCAGAATATTTTGTGGAAAAATTTAAAGCCCTTCTGTTTTGGTTATCATAGTAGTATCACAGTATCAGTCAGGGTTGGAAGGGACCACAAGGATCATCTAGTTCCAAATCCCCTGCCATGGGCAGGGACACCCCACACTACAGCAGGCTGGCCACAGCCTCGTCCAGCCTGCTCTTAAACACCTCCAGGGACAGGGCCTCAACCACCTCTCTGGACAGCCCATTCCAGGGCTTCACCACTCTCATGGTGAAGAACTTCCTCCTCACCTCCAGCCTGACTCTCCCCACCTCCAGCTTCATTCCATTCAGGGGCCCCTAGTCCTATCACTACCTGGTATCCTGAGAAGTCCCTCCCCAGCCTTCTTGTAGGCTCCCTTCAAATACTGGAAGGCCACAATGAGGTCACCTTGGAGCCTTCTCTTCTCCAAATTCCTTCCTTGCTTCCTCCCTTCCTTTCTCCCTCCCTTCGTCCCTTCCTTCCTCCCTCCCTTCCTTCCTCCCTCCCTTCTCTTTCTTTCTCTCTTTCTCTCCCACTTTCTCTATCTCTATTTCTCCCTCACTCTTCTCTCTTTCAATTCTAGCAGGTCATGCAGGTCTCCCCTATGATTCTGACCTCATCAGAAGCCCCTAGTCAAATGAGGCAGAGATACTGCACTTGGAACTTGGCCGATAATAGAGCTGTGTTTCAAACCCAAGGTCTAAGTTGCGAATTGCCTGAGCTAGCTGCAAACTCATCCGATTCTCCTACTGCATTTCCAAACTTTTAAGTGAATTCAAACTCAGAAATCTTCTGTTTTGGTAAGACTTGAGGGATATCTGGTATCAATCAAGGCAAGCTGTGAATAATCTGGTGTCCATTCCTTCTGCCCCTGGTAAAAGAATACGAATCTAGACTTTTTAATAAATACATTCTCTTCTGTAAACTTGGAAACATTAATTACTTCTCTGGCTTCCTAAGGAAACTTGATTGCACAGTCTCTTCATCCATCTGCCTGGAAGTTCTTCTTGTACTCTAAAGCTGGTGTCCTGAGAAGGATAAGGCATCAACCAGCATTTCCCCTTTATGTGAAGTTGTGATACCCATCACTAGTCAGATAATTACTGGGCACAGTAGAGGGTTACAGAGTGCTAATGACCACTTCCAAAGAGGTGTCTGCATGTGGCAATCAATTTATTTGGATCAGAGATCATTTAGCTGTGTCAGCATGACTTATATGGTGCCAGTGCAACAGACAATGAGTCCCAAGTAGTTTTAATTAAGAACAAAACCATAGCTGAACGTAGCTAGAGGTTCATCAGAACTAGCAGCAGGGTAGAGAATAGATGTTAGTGCTTTTGTTGAGAGAAAAAGAAGCAGAATGAGCTTTCAAAGCAAGCAGTCCTGGCTAACTTCATTGTATAACTTGGTTTTATTTAGCTTGTTTTGGTGGTTGGTTGGTTTTTTCTAATGATATTATAATGTAAGAATTCTGCTTTCACCTTTGTTGAGAGCCAACCAGAACCTTTCAGTTGTGCAGGAAACATCTGTCTGTGTATTCCAGGGCTGATATTTCAAGAAGACAGTAAGAGAACACAATGACAATTGAATGGTGATGTTAAGAAAAGAACAAAACCAAAACAGAAACTCATAAAATTAGGACTGAAAGTGTCTTTTTGATGTTGTTGTTTTAAAACAGAATATCTGCCCTTGTTTCACAGAGTGGAAGCATTCAGGTGCTGCAGTTTTGCAGTTCAGACAATTTATGAATACATCTTGTCATTAACAGCATGTCATTTCTGAGTTTGCCATGCACTGGACCAGAAAGTGTATAGTGGATCTACCCCAAAATTGCTAAATTTGTTTTCAGACTGAGATGTTTCTAAGCAGGGGGACCTTGACAGGCTGGACAGATGGGCAGAGTCCATCATGATGGCATTCAACAGGTCCAAGAGCTGTGTGCTGCACTTTGGCCACAGCAGCCCTATGCAGCGCTACAGACCAGGGTCAGAGTGGCTGGAGAGCAGCTAAAGACAAAGGGACCTAGGGGTACTGATTGACAGCTGGCTGAACATGAGCCAGCAGTGTGCCCAGGCAGCCAAGAAGGCCAATGGCATCCTGGCCTGCAATAGGAATAGTGTGGCTAGCAGGAGCAGGGAAGTCATTCCACCCCTGTACTCAGCACTGGTTAGGCCACACCTTGAGTCCTCTGTCCAGTTCTGGGCCCCTCAGTTTAGGAAAGATGTTGAGTTGCTGGAACGTGTCCAGAGAAGGGCAACGAAGCTGGGGAAGGGTTTGGAGCACAGCCCTGTGAGGAGAGGCTGAGAGAACTCGGATTGTTTAGCCTGGAGAAGAGGAGGCTCAGGGGAGACCTTATTGCTCTCTACAACTCCCTGAAGGGAGGTTGTAGCCAGGTGGGGGTTGGTCTCTTCTCCCAGGCAAGCAGCACCAGAACAAGAGGACACAGTCTCAAGCTGTGCCAGGGGAGGTTTTGGCTCGAGGTGAGGAGAAAGTATTTCACAGAGAGAGTTGTTAGGTGTTGGAATGTGCTGCACAGGGAGGTGGTGGTGTCACCATCCCTGGAGGTGTTCAAGAGGGGATTGGATGTGGCACTTGATGCCATGGTTTAGTAGTCATGAGGTGTTGGGTGACAGGTTGGACTTGACAATCTTTGAGGTCTCTTCCAACCTTATTGATTCTATGATTCTAAATATTCTACATGTTCAGAGAAAAAAAAAATTCTTCTTTTTTTTTTTTTAACTATATTTTTAGCAGAGGAATCAGGAATTTTGCAGAGTAGCATATAATCAGAACAGCTTAAGATGTGTGAATTTCTTTCTGTAACTTCCTTTCATTTCTTATTCCTCATTCCTTTGTACCGCTCAGAACAAATCCTTTACGTAAGCCAAGCATTAAGGGTGATGAAGTTACACCTTCTTCAGACCCTACCTTTGAGTCTGAGTCTCTGTTCTGAAGAAATTAAAATATCCTGTGTAGTACACAATAGGACAAATAAAACTTGGCTTCCTTCAAAATCAAGTGAAAGGAAAGCTTTTTGCACAGCTAAAATAACACCACTGTAGCAGGAATCCTGATTTACGGACAGGCACCCCAATTTCTTGGAGGCTCTAAATGTCGTTTCTCAACCTCGGTGGGATGATGAAAGTAACAATAAAACAACATATAAGGAAAATTCTCTCTGCATCCTTTCTGTGAACATGAAAGAAAAATGGGCTGCCTGGGGAGGTGGTGGAGTCACCATCACTGGAGGTGTTTAGGAAGAGACTGGATGGGGTGCTTGGTGCCATGGTTTAGTTGATTAGATGGTGTTGGATGATGGGTTGGATACCATGATCTTGAAGGTCTCTTCCAACCTGGTCTGGTCTAGTCTAGTCTAGTCTAGTCTAGTCTATCTTAATATGGGTAGTCAACATGAGAGCATCTCTATGGCTTTTCTCTCCTTTCACCAAAAGATTAGAGAGATAATGTTGCCAGTAATACTGGAGAGGTTCATCAGTTCAATCTGGTATGACAAATTCCCTGACTTTTATGTGCTCTGCATTAAATGGTCACTTTAAAGATGACCTGATGGCTCTGATACTCTGAGATTCCCATGCACCTTACCTTTCGTTAACTCACAGCTTGCAGATGGGGACGGTGTTGCGGTGTGCCTAGCTGCTCGGTAATTACTAGCACGAATAAATTCAAGGGAAGGGTAGCACCATTTAACTGCAGAGAAATGCTTAGCTCTGACAGCTCATTAAAGAAAGCACCATCTTTAAAGGAACTGATGCAAAAGAAAACATATGAAGCTTAACCCTGAGGTGGATTTGGCAAGGCAGAGCGATGCCAAATGTCCTTTATGGATTGCACTAAGGATCTGTGGGCTGGAGTAAATGCCAGGTCAGGTGTATGGAGTCTGTGGCCTGTGGTGTGTTTGTAGTGGATTGCAAGCAGACTATGCAGAGATGTTAAATACAGTGGAATTTCCCTGAGTAAGAACAAAGCTGATGAACGGGAACACCGGAACACGGCAGGTCAGACAAATGACAGATTAAAGAAACTATAAAGCTTCATGTACACAGGGCTCTTCCTAGCATTTCACTGGTCTGTTAAATAACTTTGGGCAAGAGACTTTGATAGATAAAACTGCATGACTTTCTCTGACACTTCTGCTCTCAAGTCACGTAGGTGCTTCTCAGAATCCCATCTTCACAGCTTTGTTCTTGGTTTCCCCAGTTATCTATTTGCCATGTATCACCAAACCAATATTTGGTTTCCTTACAGGGTTATATTTTTTATGTGTAATAGAGGTCTGCAAGCATTTTGGAAGGGGCTAGCCTGTCTCCTTATAGGGCAATCTCCCTCTGGTTCTGCACAAAACACAACAGAAAACCTACCAGTCAGTCAAATTAAATCTAAACAGCCAATTCTGAACAAATGCAAATAATTTCGTATTTAAATTAATATCTACTATAGTATATTTTTAAAGTTCACTGCTTAGAATAGAATAGAATAGAATTTAGACTAGACTAGACTAGACTAGACTAGACTAGACTAGACTAGAATAGAATTGAATTGAATTGAATTGAATTTAGGATAGGATAGGATAGGATAGGATAGGATAGGATAGGATAGGATAGGATAGGATAGGATAAGATAGGATAAGATAGGATAGGATAGGATAGGATAGGATAGGATAGGATAGGATAGGATAGGATAGGATAGGATAGGATAGCATAGAAATAGAATAGAATAGAATAGAATAGAATTGAATTGAATTGAATTGAATTGAATTGAATTGAATTGAATTGAATTGAATTGAATTGAATTAATTAACCAGGTTGGAAAAGACCTCTGAGATCATCGAGTCCAACCTATCATCCAACACCACCTAATCAACTAAACCATGCAACCAAGCACCCTATCAAGTCTCCTCCTGAACACCTCCAGTGACAGCAACTCCACCACCTCCCCGGGCAGCCCATTCCAATGAACAATCACTCTCTCTGTGTAAAACTTCCTCCTAACCTCCAGCCTAAACCTCCCCTGGCACAGCCTGAGACTGTGTCCTCTTGTTCTGGTGCTGGTTGCCTGGGATTAAGCAAGGCCATCCTCAACTCAGGTTTCCCAGAGCCCTGTTGAGCCTCATATTTAATAACTCCAGGTTTAGCCTGGATGGGTTAGCATTCTTTCTATTCTCTTAAAGGAAAAGAACTGAAACTGTTCCGGTATAGTAGTGAAGAAAAAAAGCTAAGAGATGAAGAGGCTGGGGAGAACTGACTTTTAAGGATGGATCTGAAAAAAACTATTATCCATGTATCTTAGCAAAGAAATTACTAAAAAGAAACAGGAAAATTGCCTACAGTCATTTGAAGGTTTTAAATGCCAAGAAGGTTGAAGAATTATTTAGGGTGTGGACATTGTCATGAGCAATGGAATTAAATTAACTAAAGGAACATATAGGCTGACTATCAGAAAGGGGAAAAAGAGTCCTAAAGTTACTTTTAAAGATCCTGTCACAGGTTGAAGCTTCATTAATAGGCTCATTTAAAAATAAGAAAAAGAAAAAAGGGGAAAAAAGTCCTGTTGGGGATAATTCTTCAACAGCCAAGTCATGGGACAATGTGATCTAGAGACTTTGAGGAGAGAGGAGATCATAATAATCAACTTCTTATGCAGTGGGTCAGACAAGAGAATTATAATGTTTCACTGATTAGGCTGCATCTCGAGTACTGTGTCCAGTTCTGGGCCCCTCAGTTTAGGAAGGATGTTGACTTGCTGGAATGTGTCCAGAGAAGGGCAACAAAGTTGGTGAGGGGTTTGGAACACAAGCCCTATGTGGAGAGGCTGAAGGAGCTGGGGTTGCTTAGCCTGGAGAGGAGGAGACTCAGGGGTGACCTTATTGCTCTCTACAACTACCTGAAGGGAGGTTGTAGCCAAGCAGAGGTTGGTCTCTTCTTCCAGGCAGCCACTACCAGAACAAGAGGACACAGTCTCAAGCTGGGCAGGTTTAGGCTGGATGTTAGGAAGAAGTTCTATACAGAGGGGAGTGATTGCCCATTGGAATGGGCTGCCCGTGGAGGTGGTGGAGTCACCATCATTGGAGGTGCTCAGGAGGAGACTTGATGGGGTGCTTGGTGCCATGGTTTAGTTGTTTAGGTGGGTTGGATTGGTTGGTGGGTTGGATTGGTTGATGGGTTGGATGCGATGATCTTGAAGGTCTCTTCCAACCTGGTCTGGTCTGGTCTGGTCTATTCTATTCTATTCTATTCTATTCTATTCTATTCTATTCTATTCTATTCTATTCTATTCTATTCCATTCCATTCCATTCCATTCCATTCCATTCCATTCCATTCCATTCCATTCCATTCCATTCCATTCCATTCCATTCTTCTGGCCTTATTCACCACAAATCTATGCAAGTAGAGGTGGACAAGAACTTCGGGAGAGGTCTGACAATGGTTACTAAGCTAAAACTACCAGCAAACCCAAGACAGATTGTTATTTTCATGTGTAAGAAGAAGGCAGCATCCCAGAAACAGTCATCTTGTCCTCCTCACTCTGTGCACATGTGGCCACCTCTTGCTCTTTCAACCAAATGCCTACTTTCTGCCACTGGTTGCAGTCAGCGCAGTATCTGTGTATTAAGAAGTGGAAGCTCCTTGTCAGAGAGTGAATCCAAGGGCTTTCAGCTTGAGTGACCTGGCTTGTATAAACTGAAGTTGAACATGTTCTTTGTTTTCCTGAGCCCATGATTGCATTGACTTAACTTTAGCCTACAGAGCTGCCCTCTCACCCTATACAGTCAATCACAAAAAGCAGAACAGGAGCCCTGAAGCTGGGAATATTGGACGCAGGGAAGAAAATACTATAAATTGTAAATCAAAGATGATGTCTAGTTTATGAGAATTTTGCCTCAAGATATATTTTTTATTCCCAAAAGCCTCTTTGCTAAAGCATTTATTACTGATCCTAATTCCTCTTGCAAATTTAGTTAATACTCATGGATATCTTTTGCATGCAGAACGGCACACATGCAGTTACACTAATGTGGCTGATGTGGGCCTGAATTGAGCAGGCTACAAAGTGGTTGGGCAGCGAGCTGAGAGGAGTATTCATCTTAAGAATGTTGTTACTCGTGGAGATGATTTGCACTTGGTTACATTTCAATTGTTCTAATTAGAAATGGGACGAATCTGGCATAGCCATGAAGAAATGCTCAAATGTCATAAATCTAGCTGTAGAGGGGAAAGATGTCCTATTAAAGTCCAAAGAAGACTGCATAACAGAAAATGAAGGCATTGGTGTGGCTTTTATTTCCTTAGCTACTGTCTTAACAAGGACATTTCTGCTAACAACACCAGACTAAGTGAATTGTTTGCTCCATAAGCAGCCTTGCCCTATTATTTTTTTTCTTGCATTCCTGATTTGTTTTGTAAAGAAAATTCATCTTTTCAGGATTCACATAGCTGCTGTTTACTTAGAAAACAGCCAACCATGTTGGAAATCCGGCACGGTGATAAGGGGCTGCCCAGGGAGGTGGTGGAGTCACCATCCCTGGAGGTGTTCAAGAGGGGACTGGACGTGGCACTTGGTGCCATGGTTTAGTCATGAGGTCTGTGGTGACAGGTTGGACTTGATGACCTTTGAGGTCTCTTCCAACCTTGGTGATTCTGTGATTCTGTGATTTAGTCCCAGCTCTGAGCAACCTTGTCTTACTTCAGCTGTTCTGCACAAAAGCTTTCCTTTATGCCATCCATGGCAGTGCTGGGCTGGAAGACTGAGATAGATAAAGGAATCTGACACAACCTTATAGTTTAAAGTTTACAGAGTAACGAATTAAACAGGCTGGAAAAGACCTCAGAGATCATTGAGTCCAACCTATCATCCAACACCACCTCATCAACTAAATGATGGCACTAAGGGCCTCATTCAGTCTCTTTATAAACACCTCCAGTGATGGTGACTCCACCACCTCTCCAGGCAGCACATTCCAATGGCCAATCTCTCTTTCTGGGAAGAATTTCTTCCCAACATCCAGCCTAAACCTCCCCTGGTACAGCTTGAGACTGTGTCCTCTTGTTCCGTCACAGGTTGCCTGGGAGAAGAGACCAACCCACACCTGGCTACAACCTCCCTTCAGGGAGTTGTAGACAGCAAGAAGGTCTCCCTGAGCCTCCTCTTCTCCAGGCTGAACAACCCCAGCTCCCTCAGCCTCTCCTCATAAGGCTCGTGCTCCAAACCCCTCCCCAGCTTTGTTGCCCTTCTCTGGACACGTCCAACAACTCAACATCTTTCCTAAACTGAAGGCCCCAGAACTGGACACAGGACTCAAGGTGTGGCCTAACCAGTGCTGAGCACAGGGCACAATGACCTTCCTACTCCTGCTGGCCACACTGTTCCTGATCCAGGCCAGGATGCCCCTGGGCAGACTGCTGGCTCATGTTCAGCCTACTTGCATTCAGGAACATGTTATATCACAGTTCAGGAAGGCAGTACCTCTACATCAGTTACGGTAACTTCGCTTGGGATCCGTTTTCATTCTTGATATCATCAAAATAAAAAGGTGCTGACAATATGCAAGAATTATTCCAACGAGAAGAACAAAAAGATCAAAGCTGGGAAGGGCTGAACTATTAAGAGCATAAGGCTAGAATAAATATAGCTTTGCTCATAGATGCTTAACAGAAGCATAATAACAGTATGCAAATATTAGAAGAGTGTAATGTCAAGGCTTGAACAGTGAGCATTTAGGAACTGACAATCAGATTGCTGGAGATGTATTAGGATAACAACTGAAGCTGAAGAACTGAAATAGCATTTAATTGGAAAGCTATACAGCTGTGCCAGAATTCCCAGTCAGATGCAGCAAATGCTCCAGTTAATGGGAATTTTTAAACCTCAGGAATTTTAAGATTCAGGTTAATCAAGCTACCCATGCTATGTCAGTCAATGGGAATAGTATTTTGCTTGGAGAAAAAATAATCATTAAAAAAAATAAGAAATGGTTATCATCATGCTACAGTTTGAAGGGGAACTTTCCCTTAGTCCCTGACTGCAGAGACTGAAAGGAAAATAAATTAACACTGGATCTAAAAGAAAAATAATGATAATGTCTCTATAATTCTTTGGCTTGCTAATGGGCATAGAGAGAAGTGACAGAAACAGTTCTCTCTCTTTTCTTCTTCGGTCACTTCTGCTTGCAACTTTCTTTTCTCTCTCTTCCATGGCTTTGCCAGGGTGTCTCTGTTTTGACTACTGTATGAGGTGAATGGAATGGAATGGAATGGAATGGAATGGAATGGAATAGCATAGCATAGCATAGCATAGCATAGCATAGCATAGCATAGCATAGCATAGCATAGCATAGCATAGCATAGCATAGCATAGAATAGACCAGACCAGGCTGGAAAAGACCTCTGAGATCATCGAGTCCAGCCTATCATCCAACGCTGTCTAATCAACTAAACCATGGCACCAAGCACCCCATCCAGTCTCTTCCTGAACACCTCCAGTGATGGTGCCTCCACCACCTCCCTAGGCAGCACATTTGTATGGCCAATCTCTCTTTCCGTGAAGAACTTCTTCCTGATATCCAGCCTCTGGTGCAGCTTGAGGCTGTGTCCTCTTGTTCTGGTGCTGGGTGCCTGGGAGAAGAGACCAACCCCCTCCTGGCTACAATCTCCCTTCAGGTAGCTGTAGACAGCAATAAGATCTCCCCTGAGCCTCCTCTTCTCCAGGCTAAGCAACCCCAGGAGTGGCAGAGGAGCTGAAGAGGTCCCCTGAACCCACCCAGGACAGATGTGAGGAGTTCCTATGTTGCTCATAAACTGTAAATATATATATTACATATATTGTGTATTTTGTACATATTCATTACATTTCATATTTCTAGGGGTTCATTTGCTTCCATCCCAAACTGAGCAGGTCTGAGCAATATGATTTTTGGGGAGTAGTTTCTCCAAATTGTTTGGGGGGTTAATTTCAACCCACCACTCATAAAAACGCCTGAGAACCACTTTGCTGAATGAAAACCCTACCTGTAGTCTCTGCCTGCTTATGTACTGAGGTTCTACCTGTTGCACTGGCAAAGAGAGCTTCCAGGAACTGCTGTGCCTCTTGCTGATTCATGTGATTCCCAGGATTTTGGCTCAGTGATGACATCATTATCTCAGTTCGATTAACCCTTGTGAAGTGCATTATTGTTTAGAGTCTGCGGGCTGAGAGCAAACGGAAACATTGCCACCCAGACACCTTGTTTTAACAAGGTGAAAGATAAAAGAAAGCTTTTTGAGATGCTATCTGACTCTGGAAAAGCATCAAAATTGCGTGCACAAACCGAAAGTGGATTATTTAGCCAGTGGGTAACGTTGTGAGAGTCCCCACCCCACTCATTACATCTCTAGGCTTGAAGCCTTCCAGGAGTTGCTCTGCAGTTGGGCTTGGGCTTGTTTCTTAAACATTTAGGTGGGTTCTCTAAAGGCAGGACACAAAATGACCCCTCAGTTTAAGAAGGACATCGAGACACTTGAACGTGTCCAGAGAAGGGCAACAAGGCTGGGGAGAGGCCTTGAGCACAAGCCCTATGAGGAGAGGCTGAGGGAGCTGGGGCTGTTTAGCCTGGAGAAGAGGAGGCTCAGGGGAGACCTCATTGCTCTCTACAACTACCTGAAAGGTGGTTGTAGCCAGGAAGGGGTTGGCCTCTTCTTCCTAGCAGCCAGCACCAGAACAAGGGGACACAGTCTCAAGCTGCACCAGGGGAGGTTTAGGCTGGAGGTGAGGAGAAAGTTCTTCACCAAGAGAGTCATTCACCATTGGAATGGGCTGCCCGGGGAGGTGGTGGAGTCGCCGTCCCTGGAGGTGTTCAAGAAGGGACTGGATGTGGCACTTGGTGCCATGGTCTAGTCGTGAGGTCTGTGGTTACAGGTTGGACTCGATGATCTTCGAGGTCTCTTCCAACCTTAGTCATACTGTGATACTGTGAAAATGTACTCATTGGAGAAAGATGAATTGGGAACAAAATGTAAGTTGGCTTTCAGTATTGAAATAATTTAATGCCTGAGTCTAAGATGGTTCTTTGGTGATCAGGGAAGGGACATACATGAGTGTCACAGTTGGCTTAAGTGGAAAGCATGGGATGAAACATCTTTATGAATTGATACACATCAAGAACATTGCTTCAGGAGTGTTTTGTTGTGGGTTTTTTCCACTCTTCCTCATTCAGAATCCAGTGGAGAACAGAGCAGAGCAGAGCAGAGCAGAGCAGAGCAGAGCAGAGCAGAATAGAATAGAATAGAATAGAATAGAATAGAATAGAATAGAATAGAATAGAATAGAATAGAATAGAATAGAATAGAATAGAATAGAATAGAATAGACCAGACCAGACCAGACCAGACCAGACCAGACCAGATCAGGTTGGAAGAGACCTTCAAGATCATCGTGTCTAACCTATCATCCAACACCACCTAATCAACCAAACCATGCAACCAAGCACCCTATCAAGTCTCCTCCTGAACACCTCCAGTGATGGTGACTCCACCACCTCCCTGGGCAGCACATTCCAGTGGGCAATCACGCTCTCTGTGTGGTACACTGACATCACAGGAGAGCTAGAACTCACTGTGGCAACCAGGATCCTGAAACAAAAATCAGATTGATGTTAAGTCAAGCAATTTTTTTAACACAGATGTAAGTCAATATTTATTTTAGTGGAAGCATATTTTATTTCAGTACTTTCAAAGCAATGTAAAATGTAGCTTTGGAAAGGCAATATCACACCTAGATTTATTTTTTATTTAAAAAGGAAAATAAAGAAAGAAAAAATAAAGCAAGCAAGGGTTTTGCTACGTAAACATTAACTGAACAGAACAAAATTGCAATGAAAAATCACCTGTCTGGGTCAAAATAACCTTTAACAGCACTCAGTAGGTTTCTTGTTTCTTCATTAAAAAACATAAAAGGGAAAATTAATTTGGGGGATAATACTGAATGTTGAGAACACTCATCTGAAAAAAAGCCAATCTGGAACCTATTCTGACATTTTGTGGATGAGGGGGCTTAGTTCATATAGAATTATAGAATCATAGAATCAATAAGGTTGGAAAAGACCTCAAAGATCATCAAGTCCAACCTGTCGCCCAAGACCTCACGACTACTAAACCACGGCACTGAGAACAGCCCTTGATCAGAGAGAACAAGAGGTGAGATAACAGATTTTATGAAATCTGTTAAAGTCAGAAGATAACAAAACATCATGCCAGGTTCTTAACCAGCCTGTCCATTAAACAGGCTTCAGAATTTCTTGCACTGATTTCTACTGTATAATGGATCAAGAACTTCCTTTCATCTGGATCATGGTCTCTACACTGTTCTGTGAAATAGTCAAGGGGTACTACAGGACTAGAAAGAGTTGCTGAGCTCCACAGCCTACCTACCTCCTCTGACATGGACTTGTCCTGTAACAGGTCCCTTTTTATAGAAACATAGAATCAATAAGGTAGGAAAAGACCTCAAAGATCATCAAGTCCAACCTGTCACCACAGACCTCACGACTAAACTATGGCACCAAGTGCCACGTCCAATCCCCTTTTGAGCACATCCAGGAATGGTGACTCCACCACGTCCCTGGGCAGCACATTCCAATGGCTAACAACTCTCTCTGTGAAGCACTTTCTCCTCACCTCCAGCCTAAACTTCCACTGGCACACCTTGAGAGTGTGTCCTCTTGTTCTGGCGCTGGTTGCCTGGGAGAAGAGACCAATCCCCTCCTGGCTACAATCTCCCTTCAGGTAGTTGTAGAGAGCAATAAGGTCTCCCCTGAGCCTCCTCTTCTCCAGGCTAAGCAACCCCAGATCCCTCAGCCTCTCCTCATAGGGCTCATGCTCCCAGCTTCTTTCTTCCAGCTGTACTGCCTCCCAGGAGTATCACAGAGAGAAATAAGCACTGGGGTTTGTTTGGGGTTCTCTTTTGGGAGGGGGGATCTTTCTCATATCTACTTCAGGCAGAAATAGTCTGCTTAAGAAATGTAAATGTGTGAAACTTCAGCCGAAACTCAGCCTAGCAGGTGCTCCACCCATCACCTTGGTTTTGCTAAGTTCCACCTTATGTAGTCTTTGTAGGTAACAATCTTAGTTATAATTTTTATTTTGCTCTTCTCCCTAGTTGCAAATGAAACGTGGCAAATTTACCCTTGAGATGAGCTCACAGATCCTTATCAAATAATTTCTCTGTGGTAAACAAAGGAGATTAAGTTTCTCTCTTTTAATTCAAGATACAATTTCTAGACCTCAGATTACGGACTTCAACCTGTGATGTTTCTTGGCAGTTATTTTCAGACTCCTGCAGTAAAGATTAGCCATGGCTCCTCCTGAAACCTTTCAAATCCTGTCTGAAAACTTAGATTGCATTTAGTTTCCATACTACCAGTAGCAACATCTTCCAGTACCTAACACTTTCCATGGCTACACACCTTTTATTGCATTGTGCCCTCAGGCCCTAACAGGAAAGAGGCAAACGCTTTGTGTTAGATTGCATATATGATGCATCCTTTTGCCAATGAGGCTAATTTTAGTGGCACCTTCTGTGAGACAATCACTCTTCAGACATTCACAGCCTGGGATATGCTGGATATGATAGATACCCAAACCTGGAATTCTGCCCACTTGTTTGCAGTGTCTGAACCTCACTTCTGTCAGAGTTTTAGAGCCAATTTTTTATATGACTTCTGATTCATCTATGATATTTAGGCATGTACATAGATGTTTCAGAAATGTGATGCCAGGCTGTTCTATAGATGCAGGTCTCTAGTACATCCTGCAACACATAGACATGGAGGAGCAGCCTCACATTCACAAGCCCTGGTCCCTGATATCTGTTGAAGGGACAACACAGCAGAGCATAAACAATCCAAGGGGTTCCAGTAATGCATTGATAATATCTTCCTTCTCCAAGTGATAAAGTTGATTAGATGGTGTTGGTTGATAGGTTGGACTTGATGATCTCGAAGGTCTTTTCCAACCTATTCTATTCTATTCTATTCTATTCTATTCTATTCTATTCTATTCTATTCTATTCTATTCTATTCTATCCTACCCTACCCTACCCTACCCTACCCTACCCTACCCCTATCCTATCCTATCCTATCCTATCCTATCCTATCCTATCCTATCCTATCCTATCTATCCTATCCTAATATTTTGTCTTGAAAAACAAGGGATGAAAATTCTAAATCACAGAATCACCAAGGTTGGAAGAGACCTCAAAGATCATCAAGTCCAACCTGTCACCACAGACCTCATGACTAAACCACAGCACCAAGTGCGATGTCCAATCCACTCTTGAACACCTCCAGGGATGGTGGACAGCAGCACTCTGTGCTGGGTTAGGAACTGGCTGGAAGGCTGAGCCCAGAGAGTGGTGGTGAATGGTGCTGCATCCAGCTGGGGGCCAGTCACTAGTGGTGTCACCCCAAGGATCAGTGCTGGGCCCCATCTTCTTTAATATCTTCATTGATGATCTGGATGAGGGAATTGAGACAGTCATCAGCAAATTTGCAGATGACACCAAGTTGGGAGCAGGTGTTGATCTGTTAGAGGGTGGAAGGGCTCTGCAGAGGGACCTCAACCAAGTTACTGATTGATTCTCAAAAATTAGATTAAAACATCCCAACAGACAAACTGTTTTAGTTCATGGGAATTTATGAAGAGAAAATTGAAGCTGGAAAGGTTTAATGTTGGACCCAAGCATTTATTTATTTATTTAAAACCAGGATTTTTCAAATAAATACGTTCACTCGTAGCAAACATTTCGATTTCAAGAGGTCTCTTTACTTTCTTCTCTTTGGTTTGGGTTTTAATGAAGAGTTTATGAAACAGAATTGTGATTTCAAATCAGCAAAGCTGCCTGCAAGCCATGCAGATCTGAAACAGAAAATATTCCATTTTGTGACAGGTTTTCATTTTCTTGTCCTTTGTTTTCATTTCCCCTTCAGGTGTGAGGACTGCATCCATAGTTCCTGGGCACCTAGTTCTTAAACCTTATGTTCCACCTAATGCATCAGCCTTAAAAATATAGCTGAGGGAGGGAAAGCACGAGTCTTGCCAGTCCCCACTCCATGCTGTTCTCATGTTTCTCTAACAGCATAAAATAACAACACTGATCAAAGAACCTGAGTGACTCCACAGCAAACAGGAGACCGGTTATGGGAATCTTACAACATTTATCTGTTACAATATCTTCTGGAAAGTTTAGTCCTGGAGAGAAATGTTTACTGCTTGTTATATGTAGTTAAAGGCAAAAAATCCCCAAAACAACCCTGCTGCAGCCTTGAAAGCCACTTAGCTGTACTCATTAGACAGTGCAAGGGCAATCTAGGCATAGAATCCCTGTTTCTCAAGAGAAAAGGCGGGATCTAACATAGCCTCCAGGAGACTTTTAATTTGGAGGCACAAACAGTTTGATGGCCATTAAACGTAACAGCTGGCAACACGAGGAGCCAAGAAGGAATGTGGAGCCAAGGAGTAATATTTCTGCCTTCCTGGGATGAAGTGTGAGAGAGTTCACTGATACTCCATGCTGGATGTCCAACAGATAGCAACAGAGACACTAACACATGAGTCACCCTCTGTATCCTCAGCGTAACAGTGATGGGATGTGAACTTTTTGCGTTATTGGCTGGCAGAGGTAATGCCAACTGCGGAGCAGCGATGTGGGGAGCATCAGCAGAGCTGGCAGCAGAAGCAGGAATTGAGGTTACATCCTTAAACAGCTCCTGTTTAGGGAGAAGGAAAGGGGATCCTACTGTACCTCGCAATAGCTTGGCCATTTTAAACAAAGCTGTGGTTGCTGGGCATTAGGGCGTTTTTCTGTCAGAGCTTCTTTTTCATTCCAACATCTGGTTTGGGTGACTGTCAATCACTATTTCAACACTATCCTCCTGGTTTAAACAGAGAAAGTACCCTGGAGGTTATAAAAAGTAAGGAAGCTGGTGGTTTAGAGGTGACCCACATTGGTATGCAAGCGTGTTTGTGACCTGCCGAGTCAGAAATCAGCGCCTGTCTTGAGACTGTGTACAAAATTCCAGGCTTCCATGCTGACAGGAAGGGAAAAAATGCAGGATTAATGTTATTTTGTAGACCTATCTATAACTTCATGAGATTAATTTTGGAGGAGGAGGATTTGGAAGCAAAGTTCAAGGCCCCTTCTGAGTCCATCCCAGTCTGCTCTACGCCTCTCAGGCAATGTAAAGGAGAAGTTGAGAAGTGTTTAAAATTATACTTTTGCTCACTTCAATGTTTTTGCACTACCGAAGAGCTGTGAAAAGGCCTTAGTATAAATGATAACCAATTTTATCTGCTTTTCTTCTTTCCTGGCCTGTATGCTCAAAATGCTGGTGAGCACTGAGAAGAGAAACCCACAGCTACTTTGAAAAGACACCCATTTTATCTTTGGTGATTTTTCCCTTCCTTTCATTTACTTTAGATGCAATACCTAAGCCTGGAAATATCTTCATTAATGATAGACAAAGTGAGACTGAGGTCACCCTCAGCAAATTTACAGATGATGCCAAGCTGAGTGGTGTGGTTCATAAGATTGAAGGATGGGATGCCATCCAGAAGGACCTGGACAGGCTAGAGAGGAGGGCTGAGGAGAATCTCATGCAGTTCAATAAGGCAAAGTGAAAGGTTCTGCACCTAGGTCAGGAGAATCCTTGATATCAGCACAGGCTGGAGGATGATGAAGTTGAGAGCAGCCCTGTAGAAAAGATCTTGGGGGTACTGGTGGATGAGAAGCTGGGCATGAGCCACAATACACACGCAGAGCCCAGAAAGCAAATTGCGTCCTGGGCTGCACCAAAATAGTGTGGCCATCAGTTTGAGAGGGTGATTCTGCCACTCTACTCTGCAAGGGGCAATGGTTTGAAACTGGATCAGAGTAGATTTAGGATGGACATCAGGAGAAAAAGTGGCAAAATGCTGGAACAGGTTGCTCAGGGATGGGGTTGGCCCAAGATGAAATTTGAGGTGGCCCTGGGCAGCCTGATGTAGTTGAAGGTGTCCCTGCTGAGTGCAGGGGGGTTGGACAAGATGACCTTTGAGGGTCCCTTCCAACCCAATGCAATCTGGGAATCTGTGAATGAGAGAAGTGGAGGTACATGCTGGTGGGGAGCTGCACGGCCTTTGAGAGCACTCTCTGCGGTAAAGGCTCAGAGTTTATCGCTCACAGTTAACCTCTGCAGAAGGAGTCCTGCTGCTCCTGAGGGACTAAAAATAACTTGGGAAGGAAGTTACAAGTGTGAGCGTGGACACATGCACAGGTACACATCTGAGTATGTGTGTGTGGTGAATGTGTCTTATGCTGAAACCTTCACAGATGAAAAATGGGAAACGTGACATCTCATAATATTTTCATATTTGAGTAACTACAGAGAATATTTTGGCAAGGGTGCTTAATCTAAAATGTTCAATTTTAATCAGCTTGAACTATGGTCTGTCTTTCTGTGAACTGAAAACCACCAATCAATTTTCCTTTATCTTTTTTTCTGTTTTTCTTACCCAAGGCAATGCCTTTTGTAAAAGGGTATTTATTTTTAATGGATTTTTTAATGAATTTTTCAGTCAAGCTATTAATAATGCCATTAATTATAGGCAGCTTGCATTAAAGTGCATGCTGGCCTCTTAATCCTGACCCCCAGCTATTGGCTTGCAGCTAATCCAGCCTGGTGCTTGGCAGCGGTGCCGGCCGCAGCCCGTGGCTGGCTGGGAACAGGGGGAAGAGACGACTAAAGGATAAGGAGGGCTGGGGAGGAGAGGGGAGGGGGGAGCGGCATTTTGAGTATATACTTTGCCAGAGGGGGTGAAGTTTAAAGCCAGATGATATGTTAGTGCAGTGGGGATAATCCTGCAGATGCGGTGCCAGCACTTGGGAAGACCTTCCCCGGCGGAAGGCTTTGCTCTGCCTGAAAGCCCTGGCCGGGTTGATAACCCCCAGGAGCCCCGCGCCGGTTTACCTGGGGCGGTTGAGCGCGACGGCCGCCCCACTTCAATCTGCTTAAAAGATCGGGCAGACAGAAGGCTTCGGTCGCATAATAGATTCCTTTCCCTTCCCCGGGCTGCTCATCTGACACGATTGTTACGAAAGTTGCTAATTATCGGCTGCTCGAAAGATAATGAAGGAGCCCCATCCTGCGCGGTCAGAGGAGAGAAAGTCCTGTCTTTAGAAGCAGGACCGCATCCAAAGAGTTTCCAGCCTTTGTGCATGAGTGCATAGCTCTGTGTTTTGTTTTGTTTTGTTTTGTTTTTCTGGGATGATTGGAGGTGTTGGAGAGATCTTAGAATTCATCATTTTGTGCCCATGAAGTTTCAAACACGTTTTCAAGATTCAAACAAAATAAACCACGATATTTTTGGTCGTGATCTGAGTTTTGTTTTCTTTGCTTTCCTTTGTTTGCTCTGTAAATTCTGTCTGCACATATTAGGGGACCAACTCCCACCTCCCCCCCAAAAAAGATAAAAAACACTGGTCACCTTTTAAGTGCTTGCAGAACAAAGGATGATATCTTTGCCCCATTGCAGAGCTATCTCTGGGTCACTCTCTCCACAGCTGTGGGTTTCAAGTTTCATATTCACGGGCTCAAGGAATAAAAAAAAACCCTTTCTGTGGAAGATCAGGTACTCATAGAGATGTTAATCTGATATTTTATGGTAATTAATGTAAGCATTTTAATGAGTGGCTTTGCCACTGGATTCATTAATGATTTCTAAAAGCCCAGAACGCAGGGGAACAGATCTCAGAAAAAGGCAACTTCTGTCCTAAGAAACAGCAAATTTGGACCTGAAGAAAGCTGGGATGCTCTTGAGAGAAAATAAAGTTTTAGGTTCATCGAATCATAGAATCACAGAATCATAGAATCAGTCAGGGTTGGAAGGGACCACAAGGATCATCTAGTTCCAACCCCCTGCCATGGGCAGGGACACCCTACACTAGATCACGCTGGCCAGAGCCTCGTCCAGCCTGGTCTTAAACACCTCCAGGGACGGGGCCTCAACCACCTCCCTGGATAACCCATTCCAGGGCTTCACCACTCTCATGGGGAAGAACTTCTTCCTCACATCAAGCCTGAATCTCCCCATGTCCAGCTTCATTCCGTTCCCCGAGTCCTATCACTAGCTGAGATCCTGAGAAGTCCCTCCCCAGCCTTCTTGTAGGCCCCCTTCAGATACTGGAAGGCCACAATGAGGTCACCTCGGAGCCTTCTCTTCTCCAGACTGAACAGCCCCAACTCCTTCAGTCTGTCCTCACAGGAGAGGTGCTCCAGCCCTCTGATCATCCTCGTGGCCCTTCTCTGGACACGCTCCAGCACGTCCACATCCCTCCTGTAATAGGGGCTCCAGAACTGGATGCAGTACTCCAGGTGGGGTCTCACCAGAGCTGAGTAGAGGGGGAGAAGCACCTCCCTTGACCTGCTGGTCACACTTCTTCGGGGTTTTAGGTTTCTCTCTTTTTAGGTTTCTCTCTTTTTTAATTTACTTTTCTACTTAAAACTGTTACAGAAATGTGTCTTGGGAAGGTGCTTGAGCATTGTCAGGTTTTGGGGAGTTCACTACCTGAGGGACTGGACGAGATGACCTTTAAAGACCCTGTCCAACCCAAACTATCTTATGATTCTATACTTAGCATAGACTTTGGAAATTCACAGACCAAGGCAGCTGGCAACTTCTGAGCCCAGCTTTTCCCATCTTCAGCACCAATAATGTCCAAGTCTTTCACTCTTTGCTATCACTAAGCAAGGTTTTCAAAAGCAGCCCCAAATCCAGAGCTTCCTGAGGGAAAAGCAGTGGCAAGCTTGGGAAATATCTACCCCCGCTGACACTGTATCCATCAACCAGCACCAGAATAAGAGGACAGAGTCTCAAGCTGCACCAGGGGAGGTTGAGGCTGGATGTTAGGAGAAAGTTCTTCATAGAAAGAGAGATTGGTCATTGGAATGTGCTGCCCAGGGAGGTGGTGGAGTCATCATCACTGGAGGTGTTTAGGAAGAGACTGGATGGGGTGCTTGGTGCCATGGTTTAGTTGATTAGTGTTGGGTGATAGGTTGGACTCTATGATCTCAGAGGTCTTTTCCAACCTGCTCAATTCAATTCAGTTCTGTTCTATTCTATTCTATTCTATTCTATTCTATTCTATTCTATTCTATTCTATTCTATTCCATTCCATTCCATTCCATTCCATCCCATCCCATCCCATCCCATCCCATCCCATCCCATCCCATCCCATCCCATCCCATCCCATCCCATCCCATCCCATCCTATTCTATCTTCTGTTAATTCTCTAAGCATATTGAAAGAGTTTTGTGTGGATACAGGTACGATTTCAGTGACAGCATAAGGACGTATGCCATGATTTCTCTATTTTCTTTGCCATCTTATTTTATTTTATTTTATTTTATTTTATTTTATTTTATTTTACTTTATTTTTTATTAACAGATTACCTTGGTTGTAGTAGAACAACAGGAAAAATCAAGGGAGTATAAAGTTTTTCCCAGCAAAACACCAGCCTGGGCGCTTGTAACATGTTCCTCAGGTTAGTCTATGGTTTGCAGCTGCTGCAGGTCATCTTTTATTGACCAGTGGTGCTGTAGCCATGTCCTGTGAGAGAGCAAGTGGCAGGTAAGGAGAAGAAGGGACAGAATGGTGGAGGATCACTATAATTGGGGATGCTGAGTCAGACTCAACAATCTCAAAGGTCTCTTCCAACCTGGTTAATTCTATTCTATTCTATTCTATTCTATTCTATTCTATTCTATTCTATTCTATTCTATTCTATTCTATTCTATTCTATTCCATTCCATTCCATTCCATTCCATTCCATTCTATTCTATTCTATTCTATTCTATTCTATTCTATTCTATTCATCTGGGGAAATGAGACTCAGCACACACCCTCCTAATTGTTGTGCTGTGTCTCAGCTTCCCTCCATTTTTACTCCGGCAGCAGAACTGACCATATTGCAGAGTTCTGTTGTAAAACATTAACAGATTAAGAATGTATAAATGTGCCCTGGAGCCACAGCATGCACTGGATAAGGCTCCCACATCACCAAGAAGACAAAGATAATCCCATGCAATTTAACCAAAAACACCAAGAAGTATTTGGCCTTTTGTTGTTATTTTTTGTTTGTTATTTTTTTCCCCTTAAAGTTCAATTTTTAGAGCTTAGTTTCCAGTTTGTGTGAGGACAGTCAAGCTTTGCCTAGTGAGAGAAGAACTGAGACAAATGTCTAATCTTTTACAGCTAGTCCAAAGAAATCTAAATAAATTAGAAGAATTATTTCAGCAGTACTGGTATTAAAAAAAAAATCCAGTGTAAGACAAATAAAACTAATTAGTTTTTGTTATTTTCCTGTAGTTTTTGCTTTCATGTTTCTTGCTTGTCGGAATTAGAACAGCAGATACACAAGTACAGCAAACCAGTAAGGACCTCAGGCCCTTTTATGACCCAAAGGAAGAATTTGAAGGGCAACAAAGCTAGTGAGGGGTTTGGAGCACAAGCCCTATGAGGAGAGGCTGAGGGAGCTGGGGTTGCTTAGGCTGGAGAAGAGGAGGCTCAGGGGAGACCTTATTGCTATCTGCAACTCCCTGAAGGGAGGTTGCAGCCAGGTGGGGGCTGGTCTCTTCTCGCAGGCAACAGAACAAGAGGACACAGTCTCAAGCTGTGCCAGGGGAGGTTTATATTGGGTGTTAGGAAGAAATTCTTCACAGAAAGAGTGATTTACCATTGGAGTAGGCTGCCCAGGGAGGTGGAGGAGTCACCATCACCGGAAGTGTTTAAGAAGAGACTGGACGAGGCCCTTAGTGCCATGGTTTAGTTGCTTAGATGGTGTTGGGTGATAGGTTGGACTTGATCATCTCAAAGGTCTGTAATTCTATAATTTTCAAATCCAAACCAACAGCTTGGATAGTTGGGATGATGGCAGCTATGTCCCTTTTCCCACAGTTTCTACACTGATGGATGTATTGGCACTGCTGAACTCACCAGTGGCTTTGTTCTTATTATATTTTTAATGAATCATGCATTTTTGAACAAAAGAAACTCTGAAACTTTTGAGATTCACCCTTTTGGAAGCATTCTGTCTGCTTGCCAGTTTACAGGAAGATGAAGGCTTCACAGTTCAGAATGAAAGGGATATTAGCCTGTTATTTCAAAGGTCAGATTGAAAGTGGGTTTGATCAGACAAGGATGAATGAATAACCATATGTTCTGGTAAGATAACTGTAAACTTATCTAAGAGAAACGAGTATGATGGTCACAGCCAGCTTGCCTGAGCAATGTGATTTCCACCACAGAAAGGTTATAAAGGACTCAGAAGTTTGTTGTGAGTCAAAAAATGGCCCTGTTTGCCTCCAACATTTGCCATCTTTTACTGAGCATGCATAAACATGTGCATCTATCTGCATGACAGTGAGGACTGTGCTGATTGTCAGTGACTTTAAGCTTCAGCTGGATTTTTTTCCCCTTTCTGGAAGGAGCAAAGTAACCAATTCCTGTAGAAGAATAAAAGGAACGGGAGAGGATAAAAGTGAAGCAAATTAATTTGGGATATATTTATGCATAATATAACTGGAAAGTTATTCCCATATAATTTCCCTGTTGGCAAATTTAATGCCATACTGACTTATTATGCTATGTAAGCAAGTGCCTAGCTGTAAGAGTGAGGGAAGCTTCCTGTGTGCTCATGCTAAAGAGAATCTGGACTAATTTTTGTAGATCTATCTGACTCCTGGCAGGAAAGCTGTCAGTCCTTGCCTGGAGTAGGAACCTGAAAGGCTTTCATCACACGAGAGCTTTCTTTTCAGGTCAAGCCTGAGACAGAGTGAAAAGGAGGAGAGATTGCATTGTTCTTGCTTCACCTATACAATATTTTAGTTTTGGATAAGCAGAGCACTGCAGCTTCTAGGTTTTCTTCTGATCTGTCAGTCTTCAGAGAAGCTGCATTCACCAGATGGGGAACACTGCTTCAATAGGTGCTCTGTTTCTCTTTCTATCCAGCTCCCTCATTTCTTTTTGTAAACCTTCTCATGGACTATGTATATTTAACTGCAAATCTCGTTTGATTCTTTGTTGTTTTTCTTCCTGGTACTACTTGGCTCAGTGTGGGTCAAGGATTTATACCCTTATACCAAAAATTGCCTTCTGACAAGAGCCGTTTAGCTGAAATCAAGCAGCTGGATCATGTAACTCTATGTAGCTCTATTAATTTCAACAGAGCTGTTCGTATTTCCATCAGCTAAGGACCTGGCTTAGAGGGAGAACTTGAAAGAAAAAGTATCCTCTAGCTGGGATAAGCAGTTGGGCCCCTAACAGCAAATTAATTTTCTTTCTTTTTGAGTAGGAGGTAATATAGTGCAGTGTCCTGAGTTGCAGGGTCCTTTTCCCCTGGTATTTCAATGGGAGCCAACTTCCAGAAGACTGGATTACACAAGGAAAGCAACAAACACTGTGGATTTATTG
This sequence comes from Picus viridis, assembly GCA_033816785.1. Lineage (NCBI taxonomy): Eukaryota > Metazoa > Chordata > Aves > Piciformes > Picidae > Picus > Picus viridis. Next base: position 6,050,366 of record CM066576.1, on the reverse strand, counting down.
CTGCTCATGCATCATTCACTCACTGATCCTGCTTGCTTAAGAGAAGAAAACTAAAACCTTCAGTGTTTGCCAACCAGAAGGAATAAATGCTTTTCTTCCTCTGGATTATCTGTATCCTGCTTGCTCTGACTGACATGAGTGCTCATGTCATTCATAAGGGCTTTTCTCCACTCTGACTGATCCCTTCAAGACCAGATCTAAAAACCCTCAGAAAAAGTATCCCTGGGACTATAAATGGTGGGACTTTAAAGCATGGGGTCATTTGCACCTGTACATATCATAATGCCTCAGAATTTGCATGTAACCCCTATTAGAAGCCCACGAGGATAAGGTTCAGTGCCTGAAACACACTGTTCTGTGCTGAGTACTGTGTCCAGATCTGGGCCTCTCAGTTTAAGAAAGATGTTGAGTTGTTTGAAGGTGTCCAGAGAAGGGCAACAAGGCTGGTGAGGAGCACAAGCCCTGTGAGGAGAGGCTGAGGGACCTGGGAGTGTTTAGGCTGGAGAAGAGGAGAGTCAGTGGAGACGTTCTTGCCATCTACAACTACATGAAGGGAGGTTGTAGCCAGGTGGGGGTTGGTCTCTTCTCCCAGGCAAGCAGCACCAGAACAAGAGGACACAGTCTCAAGCTGCACCAGGGAGGTATAGGCTGGGTGTTAGGAAGAAATTCTTCCCAGAAAGAGAGATTTGCCATTGGAATGTGCTGCCCAGGGAGGTGGTGGAGTCACAGTCCCTGGAGGTATTCAAAAAAGGGATTGGGTGTGGCACTTGAAGCCATTGTTTAGTAGTCATGAGGTCTTGGGTTACAGGATGAATTTGATGATCTCTGAGGTCTTTTCCAACCTTTTTATTCCATGATTCTATGTCCAGCCAAACTTGTCTCCTTCCACTGCAGAAGAGGACTGGTAGCGAATGAAGATCTGATAGCGACAGACTATCCTGCATAATAAAACATATTTCTTCATTCTTTGACTCTTTTTTTGCTCTTCTGCCATTTTCCATTTTCTTCTTCTAAGAGATTGAAAAATTGAGACTCAAATGACCAATAAAAACCACAAGGCAGAAATTTCTGTCATTGGTGTATAAAACACACCACACCATTAGACTCTTTTTTTTTTTTCCACAAACCCGAAGAATGTTCACATCTTTCAAGTGTGAATAGTGTGCCTGAAATCTTACTGTAGAAGGCAACCAAGGCAGAACTATGGAAAGGCCTGTCTTGGGTTCTTGGTACCATTAGAAAGGAGGAATTAGGGTTTTGGGTTTTCCAAGATTTCCCAGGTCTCAGGAAACATGGTAGTAAGTGTTGCTTAAGGGTCATCCCTTTTCCAAAAGAAATTACAGAATAGAATAGAATAGAATAGAATAGAATAGAATAGAATAGAATAGAGTAGAATAGAATAGAATAGAATAGAATAGAATAGAATAGAATAGAATAGAATAGAATAGAATAGAATAGAATAGAATAGAATAGAATAGACCAGGTTGGCAAACACCTCTGAGATCATCAAGTCCAACCTATCATCCAACACTAATAGAATAGAATAGAATAGAATAGAATAGAATAGAATAGAATAGAATAGAATAGAATAGAATAGAATAGAATAGAATAGAATAGAATAGAATTACCAAGGTTGGAAGAGACCTTGAAGATCATCGAGTCCAACCTGTAACCACAACCTCACAACTAGACCATGGCACCAAGTGCCACATCCAGTCCCCTCCTGAACGCCTCCAGGGATGGAGACTCAACCACCTCCCCGGGCAGCCCATTCCAATGACGAATCACTCTCTCGGTGAAGAACTTTCTCCTCACCTCGAGCCTAAACTTCCCCTGGTGCAGCTTGAGACTGTGTCCCCTTGTTCTGGTGCTGGTTGCTAGGGAGAAGAGGCCAACCTCTTCCTGGCTACAACCACCCTTCAGGTAGTTGTAGAGAGCAATGAGGTCGCCCCTGAGCCTCCTCTTCTCCAGGCTAAACAGCCCCAGCTCCCTCAGCCTCTCCTCATAGGGCTTGTGCTCAAGGCCTCTCACCAGCCTTGTTGCCCTTCTCTGGACACGTTCAAGTGTCTCAATGTCCTTCCTAAACTGAGGGGCCCAGAACTGGACACAGCACTCAAGGTGCGGCCTAACCAAAGCAGAGTACAGGGGCACAATGACCTCCCTGCTCCTGCTGGCCATACTATTCCTAATGCAGGCCAGGATGCGGTTGGCCCTCTTGGCTGCCTGGGCACACTGCTGGCTCATGTTCAGCTTCCCATCAACCAGTACCCCCAGGTCCCTCTCAGCCTGGCCGCTCTCCAGCCACTCTGACCCCAGCCTGTAGCGCTGCCTGGGGTTGTTGTGGCCAATGTGCAGAACCCGGCACTTGGATGTGTTCAATCTCATGCCCTTGGACTCTGCCCATCTGTCCAGCCTGTCGAGGTCTCTCTGCAAAGCCTCTCTGCCCTCCAGCAGATCAACTCCTGCCCCCAGCTTGGTGTCATCTGCAAATTTACTGATGATGGACTCAATGCCCTCATCCAGATCATCAATAAAGATGTTGAAAAGCATGGGGCCCAGCACTGATCCCTGGGGCACACCACTAGTGACAGGCCGCCAGCTGGATGTGGTGCCATTCACCATTACTCTCTGGGCTCGGCTCTCCAGCCAGTTCCTAACCCAACGCAGTGTGCTCCTGTCCAAGCCACGGGCTGCCAGCTTGGCCAGGAGTTTGCTGTGGGGGACGGTGTCAAAGGCCTTGCTGAAGTCCAGGTAGACCACATCCACAGGCCTCCCCGCATCCACCAGGCAGGTCACCTGATCATAGAAGGAGATCAGGTTGGTCAGGCAGGACCTGCCCCTCCTAAATCCATGCTGGCTAGGCCTGAGCCCCTGGCCATCCTGGAAGTGCTGTGTGATCGCACTCAAGATGACCCGCTCCATAATCAATCAACTAAACCATGGCACCATGGCACCAAGTACCCCATCCAGTCTCTTCCTAAACACCTCCAGCAATGGTGACTCCACCACCTCCCTGGGCAGACCATTCCAATGGCAAATCACTCTCTCTGTGTAGAATTTCTTCCTAACCTCCAGCCTAAGCCTCCCCTGGTGCAGCTTGAGACTGTGTTCTGGTGCTGCTTGCCTGGGAGAAGAGACCAACCCCCACCTGCCTACAACCTCCCTTCAGGTAGTTGTAGACAGCAAAAGGTCTCTCCTGAGCCTCCTCTTCTCCAGGCTAACCAATCAAAGCTACCTGCAGGACATGAGAAATTCTTTATTGGAGATTCTCTAATAGCAGGTTTTGCTGTGGCTACTTGTTTTCCAGTGTCTTTCTTCTGAAACAACATGAAATCCCTCTTACATAAGCAATGCTCTGGAAACAATCACATATTTTTATAGGCCAAAAAAAAAAGAGAGAAAGGAAAAAAAAACCCCAAACATTTGATTGTTGAATCTAATTTTGTGCATAAAACAGGTGATAAAGTTTTACCTATTAACATCTGTTTAGAGCTAATTATGCATTTCTGGCTAAACTACATCCCTTGGCAAGTCAGTCTTCCTTTATATGAAAATATCAAAAGATGGGACCATTCATGATACCTTTTGATGTTTGCTGCCTTGCCTTGGCTGTGTTAAGCATCTTGCTTCTCCTTAGTCGAAGTTCCCCATCTTATTACCAGACCCCTCTCATAATTTGCTTTGTTAAATAACAAAGGTTTACTTAATACCTGATGTTTTATTTAAGGCACACAGATTCCAGATTACGATCCTTGCAATCTTCTTTGCAATTAACCAAAATGAGCCTATTAATTATCCTAGTGTAATACTTTCCCCTGAACCATGCCCAATTTGTAACATCCCTCTAAGAGGCAAAGAGCAGGAGTGGCCCATCATGGGCTGATTTAAGAGGGACATGAAGGTACTTGAACATGTCCAGAGAAGGGCAACAAGGCTGGTGAGAGGTCTCAGTTACAAGCCCTACGAGGAGAGGCTGAGGGAGATGGGGTTGTTTAGCCTGGAGAAGAACAGGCTCAGAGGATACCTTTTTGCTGTCTAGAATTAGAATAGAATAGAATAGAATAGAATAGAATAGAATAGAATAGAATAGAATAGAATAGAATAGAATAGAAATAGAATAGAATAGAATAGAATAGAACAGAATAGGACCAGGTTGGAAGAGACCTTCAAGATCATCGCGTCCAGCCCATCAACCAATCCAACCCACCTAAACAACTAACCCATGGCACCAAGCACCCCATCAAGTCTCCTCCTGAACACCTCCAATGAAGGTGACTCCACCACCTCCCCGGGCAGCCCGTTCCAATGGGCAACCACTCTCTCTGCATAGAACTTCTTCCTAACATCCAGGCTAAACCTGACCTCAAGAGAAGTTGTAGCCAGGTGGGGGTTGGTCTCTTCTCCCAGGCAACCAGCACCAGAACAAGGGGACACAGTCTCAAGCTGCGCCAGGAGAAGTTGAGTCTCGAGGTGAAGATAAAGTTCTTCCCAGAAAGAGAGATTGGCCATTGGAATGTGCTACCTAGGGAGGTGATGGAGTCCCTATCCCTGGAGGTGTTCCAAAAAGGATTGGATGTGGCACTTGGAGCCATGGTTTAGTTGTCATGAGGTGTTAGGTATTAGGTAATAGTTGGACTTGATCTCTGAAGTCTTTTCCAACCATGTTGATTCTATGATTCTATAATCATCCCACCAATGTAGTACACAAAGACAATACTAGCCCCCTGGTCATCCATTCTATTCCTGTGATTTCTTGTCCAAAGCTTACTCAACCTAATTGACTCAGCATAATATTAGGTGTCATCATCCCGCTGCTTTTCATTTTCTGATTCCTAATTTTTAGCTGTGTCATTCAAACAAATCAGAGAATTCTTGACATAGAGTGCTTATCCCTCCTCATGCCACCTATATTCAGTTTATCCTTATCAAAAACCACAGCTGAAATGAAGGTTTGCTAGTAGTGTACAAGTCTGGGAACTTGGATGATCCATGTGTATTGGTACTTACACTCCCAGAGTGGTATTACTTCATCGAGTTGTAGTTGTCTACATGTTAACTGATCATCAAAAGTCAGTCATTTAAACTTGCTTCATGATGTGCAAAGAAGCAAACAATCCTCAAAGTGTCAAGCATCTTCCTTTTCTTTGACACCTATCTTAGGGTGGGATGAATAGAGGCCTCTAACAAGTCAAATCATAGAATCAATAGTTTTGAGTTGGAAGGAGCCTTTAAATGTCATCTAATCTAACCTCCTTGCAGTGAGCAGGGACATCTTTATCTAGATTGGGCTGCTGAGAACCCTATCCTACCTGACCTTCATTGTGTCCAGGGATGGGGCGTCTACTCCCTCTGGGCAACCTGTACCAACCTCAGTGTAAAAAATGTCTTACTTATTGCTGCTGATGGGGCACACAGAAAAAGATAGGTACTCAGAAAAGGAGGCTCAGGGCAGACCTTATTGCTGTCTACAACTACCTGAAGAGAGATTGTAGCCAGGAGAGGGCTGGTCTCTTCTCCCAGGCAACCAGCACCAGAACAAGAGGACACAGTCTCAAGCTGCACCAGGGAAGGTTTAGGCTGGATGTTAGGAAGTTCCACATCAAGGAAGATTCCTTCAGTGCAGGAGGATCAGGTTAGGTATCATTTAAACAAACTGGTCATACACACATCCATAGGACCTGATGATGCACACATGAGTGCTAAGGCAGCGGGAAAAGAACACTGCAAGGACATTCATTTATCTTTGAAAGGCAACTGGTGAAGTTTTCTGAGAACTGATAGAAAGTAAATGTCACTTCCATCTTTATAAAAGACAAGAAGGAGCATTGTATACACCTCCAAGGGAAGAAAAATAATCTTATTTTATCCAAAACTCCACTATAGATAGGTGAAAGCAACAATGAGATACTAATTCATCTTTCTGTACTCCAAGCTGAACGCAGTTCCTCAGCATCAGCTGATAGATCTGTATACATTCTACCTCTGCAACTGTGTTAGCAGACTTGCAGTTTCTCCAGGTTTCAATCTCTCTCTTCTACAAAGAAGGCCAAAATTAGGCAGATGCAGCTCATGAGAGATAAGTAGTGGGAAGTGATCCTTTCTTTTGACCTATTGGCTGCAGTCCTTTTGTGGCAACCTCTATACTTCAGATGGCTGCGAGTAGATGATCTATGCATGGAGAGACCTGGCTATGGTCAAATTCTATTTACTCTCATAGATAGAATAAGCTTGGAATGGGTCCATTTGGCTGCAGGGTGAGAGGTAGGGGATGGCATAACAATTTGTTGATGTCAACTGTCTGTGGGTATGTCCTTCATCTGTGGCAATTGTGCAGGTAATTTGTGCCAGTTTAAGCTTATTCCACTAGAAGGTAACGTGATTCTCATTAGCTCACATATGTCATGGGCTAGGAATGTGCACAGAAACTCCTGCTGTGGCTCAGCTGACTTACAGCAACACTGTCCTCCGTCTCAGTTTTGTGTTTCTTAAGGACTGGCAAAACAAAAGAGATGAAAGAGCATCTCTCTGATATGTCATGAGCGTTTCAGACACACGCCCTGACAGAACTTCAGACGCGGATTTCGCTCTGAGCCTCCTCGATGGCCAGTTGCTTTGATGAAGTGATCCAAAACCCTGGCCTCAGACACATGTGAAATGTGGATCCAGTTCTGAACTGGACTCTGCCTGTAATGTGTAAATTCACACCTGTCTCAGTTATTAATATTTCAGGGACTGGATGAAGCTTGGCCAAATTTTCTCTGGTCTCTGCTTCATTGATGTCTGTCGCAAAAGGGTTTCTTAAAAGGTCCTTTCTTTTTTTAAAACACAGTCTCCTTGCATGTGCTACTTTATGCAGACATAAGAAATTCAGATACTTTTCAACATGAAAATTTGGCCTTTTTTTTTTTAAGTAAAATAAGTGGGGAGAACAAAAAAAATATTAATGATTTTCCTCCTGACTGTCCTAAAAAGCAAATGTAATATATGCAGAGGGAAAAGCTGCTTGCATAGAGCAGACATATTTCTGGGCATCTACGTAGTTAGCAGAGGGAGGATGTTCAATTAGTCTCTTTACCACAAGCTCCCCAGTTAGTCTCCCTCTGGAAAATAGGTGAGAAATTCTTATATTCCTCTCAATATGTTAATCAGACAACTGGTATCACAGTTCTCTAACTGTGTAATACCAGTCCCCCATGGCAGATATATTTTATTTGGATAATGATGTGAAATTTAAGATCTACGTTTCAATTGTAGAGAGCCATAGGCAGTTGTCAATTTTAGTGACAGACATGAACCTGGAGCTAAATTCCTGTGCACAAGCAAAAATTCCAACAGGCGTAGCACAATTCTGGTCCCTTAATAGAAATACATTTTCTCCCATCGAGGGGCAGTATTTTTAAGCTCTGAGTTGCTTCTCCTGGTGCTGGCAGATGGCAACCACTCTCAGCTGCTCCCTTTCACCTGTGCAGTTGGGTGACCTCAGCTGTGAAATAGTCCACTGCAAAATCTAACCCTTATCTGCTTTTTCTGCCTGAAGTATCCATTGCTTTAGTGCCAAAGCACTGTTGTATGCATCTCCTGCTTTTCTTTTCCACTCTGCCTCATCAATGCTCCCTTGCAGTCCTGATCTTCTTGGCAGATATTAGCTTTTCTGATCCACACTGCACTCTCTTTCTCCTATTCACTTCAAAATGTCTTACTCCTAAGTTAGTCTTTGTGTCCAGTGCAGAGAACAGTTTTAGAATGGAATGGAATGGAATGGAATGGAATAGAATAGAATAGAATAGAATAGAATAGAATAGAATAGAATAGAATAATAGAATAGAATAGAATAGACCAGACCAGACCAGACCAGACCAGACCAGGTTGGAAGAGACCTTCAAGATCATCACGTCCAACCTATCAACCAATCCAACCCACCTAAACAACTAAACCATGGCACCAAGCACCCCATCAAGTCTCCTCCTGAACACCTCCAGTGAAGGTGACTCCACCACCTCCCCAGGCAGCCCATTCCAATGGGCAATCACTCTCTCTGTATAGAACTTCTTCCTAACATCCAGCCTAAACCTCCCCTGGTACAGCCTGAGATTGTGTCCTCTTGTTCTGGTACGGGCTGCCTGGGAGAAGAGACCAACCTCTGCCTGTCTACAACCTCCCTTCAGGTAGTTGTAGAGAGCAAGAAGGTCACCCCTGAGTCTCCTCTTCTCCAGGCTAAGCAACCTTTAGCTCTAGCTAAAATCATGAGGAGTTACTCAGGGTGGTTATTTAGACCTCTTTTAATTTTACACCCACCCCCCCCCTAAATACCCTAACAGCAAACATCCTGATCCTGTAAATACCAAATTGTAGGTATAGATTTTACATTTCTTTCTATAATTACTATTGGTGCTGTTATTATCATCATTGTTTTACATAATGTTTAGATGGGAGATTTTCAGCCAGTGAGAGTAAGATTTTCTTCAGAACTTGTGGGTGCATCAAAAGCCTGAGGAAAAGATGAGCTGCATTCTCTTAGCTTTATTTATTTATTTATTTATTTCCCTCAAAGTAGATCTAACATTGCTGAAAACTGTCTCTAGAGCTGTCAGTCAAAAGAGGAACAATATGAATAGCAGCAGCAGTAGATCAAAATTCCTCCAAACAATATCACAAGAGGCAAGGCACAAGGTTAGGACTCAGGAGTAGGAGTCTTTTAAATCTGATTTTTTCATCTTTGCCATCTAACCAAGAGGGGGCAGGAAATAGATAAATATATACTAAACAGGAAGAAGAAGACTTGCATCAAGTTAATCTAAAGCTTCATTTTCTTTTCCTTCCCTAAAGAGCTTGTATTAACACATTAAAGGTGATTTGGATGTCGTCCTATTTCCTACAACATGTATTTAGGATGCTGCGGTCCTAGGTCCAGGTGTCTTCTCTCTTGAAGCCAGAACAGAGATACAACCAAAATCTCTCAGCTTTAACAAGCTGGCCTAGTGAATACACCATGGAGATGCCTGGTCCACAATTTTGTTTCATAAAAAGTGCTTTCAATACTCCTGAGTGCTGGAAGTGCAGCTTTCAGGTACATCCCTCCAATGCTGAGCTATAGACTTTTTACACATTTTGCATGGCCGAAAAATAATCTCATTTGAAGAGGAACTCCATGTGGAACAGCAGAGGGAAAGCTACCTCTGGCAGCCCTTCAGAACTGATAGTTCCAGCACAGCATTAAGAGACTGCATCCCTTTTGTCACTCCAGAAAAACAAATCACAAAATTAGAGTTAGAGATAGGAAGGGACCTCTAGAGATCATCTAGGTCAACTCACCTGCTCAGAGCTAGAACCAGGTTCCCCAGGATCATGCTCAGGTGGCTTTTCAATATCTTCTGGGATGGAGACTTCGCAACATCTCTGGGCTGTCTGTTCTTGTGCTGAGTTACTCTGCCAGTTAAGGGGATCTTAGAATGCTTAGCAGAATTTTCTGTCTTTCAGTTTATGCCCATTGACTAATGTCCTTTCACCGGTCAGTCTCTATATCATTTATTCCCCCATGTTGATGGCAGCAGTGTTTTAGCAGGACCTGCTGTGGCATGACAAGGCAGGATGGTTTTAAACTAAAACTGGGTGACTAGAGAGAAAGAAGACATTTTTTATACTGAGGCTGGTGAGGTGCTGGCAGAGGCTGCCCAGAATAGTGGTAGATAGAAACATTAGGGCAGACTAGATGACTTTTAAAGATTCCTTCCAGCTCAAACCATTTCATGATTCCATTATTGTATGCTTGCGTAGCTATACACACAGATAAGATCCTCCAAAGCCTCCTCTTCTCAAGGCTGAAATGAATTACTACCTCTCCTTGTAGTAGCAAGAAAACTCCCTAAAACAAGTATTTCTGCAGGAAGGTGAGCACTAAACTCTGGGAAAATGTCTTAGTTCCCACATAGACTGAAAGATCTACTGGCTAGGAACAGATTTAGGCATATGACCTCTGCCCAAAGATCATTACTAGCAGGTGCTTTGGAGAAAAGCCACACTCCTTCAGAGGTCAAGAGAATTTAATTGTGTGATCAGAGCTCGATGGAGACCACTGGCTCAGGATCTATCAATGTTTATTTCACTAGTATAGTTATAACCACTGACCACTTGGGTCATAGGCAGGTGTCACCTGTCACCAGAGCAGGCATTTGCATCTGACCTAACCATTTGAATTGCTCTCAGAGACACAGGAGGGAAAAAGGTCCTTCTGGGATGCAATTCATCTCATCCTGAGGCACATTTCTGAAGCAGGTCAGATGGGTCAAGCCCTGGAAATGTCTGCTTCTCTCTGACTATAAAGTGATTAAAGTAGACATAGCTGTCTACGCTGTAGGCATCTAAACAAGCTCAGCCAAGGTAAGTGTGATTGCCTCTGCTTTCACTGTTTAAAGTCCCCAGGCACCAGCTATTGAGACATACCCAGTCTTAGTCACACTGGGGGAAACTGTGCCCATGCCACAGGCAAATGCCAGCCCTGAGCACATCTCCCTGGCTGGCTGCCATGCTCCAAGCTGACTTCTGCACTGGGTCAGGGATGAGCGTGTGGAGGTCTCACATTTACAATCTCTTTTCCTCCTGCAAACCCTCTAATCCTCTCTACCTTTCTGTATGGCAACTGTCTTGGCAGCATTTGTATAACCAAGCACCTGGTCTGATGCAGGTTCATTTCAAAACCTTTTCAGGTCTTCATGCTTTCCAAAGTATTTAAGTACTGAAGATGCAGAGTTAATATTCTTTGAGGCCACATAGGCCTTTACAAGTCTGGCTGCCCTAATCTGCATTTCACAGTTTCCTCACTGTGGGCACAGTCCTGCCAGGTTAACATCTGGAGATGCTTTGACACAGCCACGAAAGCTGCAGTGGGACACATCACAATAACTCACATTCCTGGCACAACGAAGCAGTTGTCCTCCGAGCTGCTTCCCCACTAAAAGACCAGCACTTCAGCTTGTGTGTGCTGAGAAAGGTTTCCATTTTCCCAAAAGCACCAAGGAAAGTGTGTCCTTTAATCATATTTATGATTCCTTTAAACTAGATTAGTTGATCCTCCTGGTAACAAGACCATGGTGCTTTTGGTCACGTTGGAAGTGTGATGTGCTTCAGCACACCCACGTTTGAAAACAGAAGCTGACAGGTTTTTTGTTCACAATTGTTTTGATATTAGGGTTCTTTTTTTTTTTTTTTTTTTTTTTTTTTTTAAATTCTTTCTTCTTCAGATTCCATCTCTATTGATCTTTAATGGCTTCCAGATGGGATCACGTTTGGCCATTTTATAGGCTGAGCTCTGAAAGGCTAAGCAAATCCTGTGCACAAAAGCAGCCCATTAGCCAATAAAAAGGAAAAAAATAATTAAAAAAAAAGGGCACTGCAAATATGCTAATAAAGTTGGTAATGTTGTAATATATTAAGGAGATGACAACTGCACAGGAAATAAGCCTGGCCTGGCTGCATGGAATAACAAGGGAGTTTTAACAGCTTATGGTAGAAGTAGCAGCTGTTGAGGAAGAGCAAAACATTGCTTACATTTTACACTGTAACTGAAACAATGCATTCACTGGCCTTCCTGCTAAGACTCTGGCTCTCAGTTAATCCAGCAAATGCCTCTGTGGGAGAAAGCATCTTCTCACCCTTCTGGTTTATCCTAGGCTGGGGATGCCAGCAGCAGAAATGAGTTGGAGAACGTTGTGATGCCGTGTGGGTTGTGCAGTAGGGTTCGTCCCAGCCACAGACTGTTAGAGAGGAGCTATTTTAAAATACTCTCTAATGCCTAACATGCTGAGGAGACTGTCTTGGTCCTACCTGCCATGTGCAGCACACCTTGTGTAGCATGAATGAAGTGTCTAACTTCACTAAACAGCAGCATTTAGAGATTTCACACACACCCACTGGCCTGTATGTAAATCAATACAATACAATATAATACAATACAATACAATACAATACAATACAATACAATACAATACAATACACCAGGTTGAAAGAGACCTTCAAGATCATCGCGTCCAACCCATCAACCAACCTAAACAATGAACCATGGCACCAAGCACCCCATCAAGTCTCCTCCTGAACACCTCCAATGATGGTGACTCCACCACCTCCACGGGTAGCCGATTCCAATGGGCAATCACTCTCTCTGTATAGAACTTCTTCCTAACATCCAGACTAAACCTGCCCTGGCGCAGCCTGAGACTGTGTCCTCTTGTTCTGGTACTGGCTGCCTGGGAGAAGAGACCAACCTCTGCCTGTCTACAACCTCCCTTCAGGTAGTTGTAGAGAGCAATAAGGTCACCCCTCAGTCTCCTCTTCTCTAGGCTAAGCAACTCCAGCTCCCTCAGCCTTTCCTCATAAGGTTGAGCTCCAAATCCCTCACCAACTTCGTATGCACGTATAACACACATTTTGCCCTTCTGCATAATATCAAAGAATCACAGAATCAGAGAATGTTGGAAGAGGCATCCAGTCCATCTCCCTTGCCAAAGCAGGATCACCTAGGGCAGGCCACGCAGGAAAGCTTCCAGGCAGGTTTTGAATGTTTCCAGAGAAGGAGACTCCACAAACTCTCTGGGCAGCCTGTTCCAGTGCTCTGCCACCCTCACTGCAAAGAGGTTTCTCCTCATGTTGAGGTGGAACCACCTGTGTTCCAGATTGCACCTGTTGTTCCTTATCCTATTACTGGGTACCACTGAAAACAGACTGGCACCTTCATCTTGACACCCACCTCTCAGATACTTATGGATGTTGATGAGATGCCCTTTGAGCCTTCTCTTCTCCAGGATAAGTAGGTATTCAGGAAGAATAACCTGGGTGTTTCAGGTAGATTTTCCCTCAGTCTAAACCCCAAGGTTGGGATTGTCTATAGTTCCACTAACCGTGGCAGAACTAGGAATGGAACTCTTCTTTTACTTTCCCAGTTCTTTACTCATAAACATCAGATTTCCTCCCTTTGCAATAAGATATATAAAATACATGAGATATAAAATAGAACAGAATTCATCAGGTTGGAAAAGACCTTTGAGATCATTGAGTCCAACCTATCATCCAACACCATCTCATCAATTAAACCATGGCACCAAGCACCCCATCCAGTTTCTTCCTAAACACCTCCAGTGATGGTGACTCCACCACCTCCCTGGGTAGCCAATTCCAATGGCCAATCACTCTTTCTGTTTTCCTGGCACTGAGGTCTACTGCATCTTTATAGTGCTGATCCTGGAGATTGATATTAGGAAATACTAAAGGTTTCTTGGCTGTATCCTCTTTTATATCTTGAAATTAACAAACATTTGGTTTCCCAGTCATTTCTGGGCTCATAATTGCAGCCCTGATATAAATGCATGCACAAGCACTAGGTTTCTGTCAGTACAGAAACTGACAATAAAGTTAAGGACAAGGGCTTGACCACAGAGGCACCATTAAACTTTGGTATTGTCCCCTTCCGTGCTCTCTACCCTTCTCTTCAGAAACAAATAGTGTCACTGTTTGTTTTCAGCTGCAGAAATCTTCATTAAAGTTGAGGAATTAAATATAACACTTTAGCTAATTAATTATGGTTTGATCATTTTGACACCTCCAAATGACTCAGCCACATACCTGGAAGCTTTGTCAACTCAATTGCATCTTTATTTTTGTTGCCTTTAACCAACAATGAAGACTAATGCCACTCTTTCTAGTTTTCAATCACCTCTACAGAAGTGCTCCCCTGGCAATGTGCAGGGACAGACCTAATTAATCCCTCATCTGCCCTGTGCTGTGTCTATACATCACACTGGCAGTTGGAACTGCTGCTTGTTTTAAGGCTATTGCTGGAATGAAATGCTCATCTGTTTTTCAATAATTTTACCACAGGTGGTGATTTGTAATTAGAAAGGGCAGACTCCAAATTTATTTTTTTAATTATCATGATTATTATTATTGCTGTTGTGATTATTGTCATTTAGAAGAGTGGGGGAAAGATGTGAGGAGGATTAATGATAATAATAATGGCAATAATAATAACAATAATAATAATAATAATAACTGCTGCACAGCAGGAAGAAAGCACCAGGAATGATAATAGATTTTAGACTCATTGAGAGAAAAGAACAAAGCACTGATGTGGCTGCACACAGGTTAAAGATCAAAGACTTGAAGAAGGTAACAGTTTTTTGTAGAACACAGAGGAGCTTGACATCTCAGAACCTCCACAGAGCCCTGAGAGGATCCCAGTACCAACAGTCCCTTTTCTACTTCTCTGCCTCATCTGTTACTGCTGTCTGTATCAAAGCATCTCCTGGCTGATTAGGTGTGGGTGTGCATGGTCTGATTCTCTGACAAGTTTTGAAAGTGTGACTTACCTAACAGCAGGACATGGACCAGAATTGCTGATTAAATTGAGTTTAACATATACTGTCACAGGCAGAGATCAAGACTACCAAAAAGTCAGAAGTTTCACAGTAGGCTGAGCATTTTTGCTTGATATCTGTGTGGGGTTGGTTGATATTCCTCACTACTGAACAGTTAAGGCCTGCTCAAATTAATCTTGACAATCACCTTAATATATTTTTAGATCAAGTTCTCAGATGCTTTGACAGGTACACAAAGCAGTATCAGCACTGTCACTTGGTCGTGACAAATAATCATCAGCACTAAAAGGTGGAGTGTTGTGGCCATACATAGCCTTCTGTAGTAATTATTGTAACAGCTTCAAAGCACTGCAGAAGAGATATGCCACGATAAATGTTATAGGTGTACCGTGAGCTGATTATAAACTCCAAGTGGCTTGGACATGAGCCTACATTCCTAATACTTTGTTGTAATTTCTGCTGAGAAAGCTGCCAAGAGTAAAATTCTTATAGGTAGCCATGTGTTAGTATCTTACAGTGTTTCCAAGACAACAGGGTGGAATGCTGCTTGATTTAAAGTCATAGGATTCTGAAAGTCTCACTAAGCAACCATTTCTATCTTCAATACCTCAGAAACTTGATACACTGCCTCATGTTCCTCCAAGTTTCTTGTTGACTCCTAGTTTCCTTTGAGTGATGTAGGTGAAGAATGAATGTTTGCAAGCTACTAATTTCTGAACTGGCTAGTGGTGTCTTGTAATGAAGATTTTTCCTCTTAATTCGGGGTGAGGATGTTCAGCTTTTCATAGCACGTTGAAATACTAATTAATCTAAAGGCCATAAATCCATAGCTTTTATGTTAGCACAGTCCTGTGAGAGATCTGACTTGCAGGCCTTTGTTTGTTAACTGTTTTGTATGAACTGAACTGGAACTTGAAAAGCAGAGGCTCATCTTGCACTACCCTGTTCCAGGAACTCTGAAGTCTTCAAGGAAGTAGAAAATCTGGGTTCGGTTCCAAGCTCCAAAACAAGCAGCGGTGAGACCGCTGTCTGAGACTGAGAGGTATACTGTCTCTCTGAGAGGATTCACCTCCTGGCAAGGCATAAAGGGCTGAACAAAACCCAGTGTAGAGTTTCTTATTCTTGAGGTGTTACTGGCAAGGGAAGGAGAGGAGTAGGCTCATTTGCTATTTCTGCTGCTGATAAAGATGGAGAGTGCAAGGGAAATCCACGAGTTTTCATCTGAGCAGACATTCCCTCCATCTTAGCATCATTCCACCTGGTTTTCAAGGTTTTGTCTTATGCAAAGTATTCTTCTGGCAGTTTTCCATGTCAGTATGCTCAAAACCTTCATGTTTTTCTCATACCTGGACCTGGCCTTGGCTGGTCTTTTATGGCTATTTGATGCAGGAGGGGCTTCCCACCAAGTCTTCCAGCTGTGATGGGTTCCTTACCTTAATTCACAATCCAATTTCTAATGTCTTCAAATCAACCCTGTCTGCCCTCCTTCAACTTCTGATTCATGACCTTTTGCTGTTCTCTGCCTAACACTCATCAGGGCTCATGTCTCTAGGACCTAAAGGATGCAACTGTGATGTTCTACATGGCATACCTCAGTGACTCCTTAAAGCTATATCAGCAAGCAGGGAGGTCATTCTGCTCCTGTACACTGCACTGGTAAGGCCACACCTTGAGTCCTGTGTCCAGTTGGGGGCCCCTCAGTTTAGGAAGGATGTTGACTTGCTGGAACGTGTCCAGAGAAGGGCAACCAAGTTGGTGAGGGTTTGGAACACAAGTCCTGTGAGGAGAGGCTGAAAGAGCTGGAGTTGCTTAGCCTGGAGAAGAGGAGGCTCAGGGGACACGTTATTGCTCTCTACAACTCCCTGAAGGGAGATTGTAGACAGGTGGGGCTGGTCTCTTCTCCCAGGCAACCAGCAGCAAAACAAGAGGACACAGACTCAAGCTGTGCCAGGGGACGTTCAGAATGGATGTTAGGAAGAAATTCTACACAGAGAGATTGCCCATTGGAATGTGCTGCCCAGGGAGGTGCTGGAGTCACCAACATTGGAGGAGTTTAGGAGGAAACTTAACAGGGTGCTTGGTGCCATGGTTTAGTTGATTAGGTGGTGTTGGATGATAGATTGGAGGCGATGATCTTGAAGGTCTCTTCCAACCTGGTTAATTCAACTCCTATTCTATCCCATCCCATCCCATCCCGTCCCGTCCCGTCCCGTCCCGTCCCGTCCCGTCCCGTTCCATTCCATTCCATTCTACTCTACTTCTATTCTATTCTATTCTATTCTATTCTATTCTATTCTATTCTATTCTATTCTATTCTATTCTATTCTATTCTATTCTATTCTATTCTATTCTATTCTATTCTATTCTATTCTCTACTCCTATTCTATTCTATTCTATTCGATTCGATTCGATTCGATTCGATTCTACTCTATTCTAAACTCCTTGGGTTTAGGTGTTTCAGTCGTGGGGGTTTTGCGTGTTTGTTTGGTTGGTTGGTTGGTTTTGGCTTTGGCCTACTGAAGGAGAAATTGCTTGAACTGGACAAAAAAAATAAATTAAAAAGCAAAGAGATTCCAGTAGATAGGGCTTTGTACCTCCCCCTCTTCCAGCCTGCAAGCCTGACACATGAACTGAGCACCCAGACAAGTCACAGGCTGTGGGAATTACCAAACAGAACCCATGTGTTTTTCTGGCTCAGCTATTGCAGAATATTACTTTTCTCTTTCACGTTTGCTCTCTTTCAGGGCACCTTGCCCATTTCCTGATGCCCTGAAATCTCTTTCTATGTGGCCAGGCATTTTGTTTTAATTTTTTTTTTTTTAAATGAATTCAGCTCAGCACCCACACATCCCCTTAACCATGGATTTGTACTCTCAAGAGGAGACATGGAGAGATGTTGATGTTTTTGGCTAGTATTCATGCCCTCAGCACCCATTTTTTTATCTTTTTTTTTTTTTTTTTTTTTAATATGAATATACATGTTTCTTGGCTCTTTGTGCTGGAGCCCATCTGTTAACATGGCACAGTTCCTGCTTGCAAGTGGAATCAGAACCTTGCTGGAGGGGGTAGGTTTCAGGCAACAACGGTTTTTCAAGCAGAGCAGCAGGAGCCCTACAGGAAGGGGCTCCCTTGTGTCAGCACTGGCACCACCAGCCTCCCTCCACATCCACACACCAGTTGACACCACTGCACAGAAGGCCAGCAGGGCCACATGGGTTGGAAGAGGAAGGCACGAGGCTTGTGGGCTGCCAGGAAAACTGCTGGTGTAACAATGGTGCCCTCAGAAGAGTGTGAGATGCTTTAGAGAACCATATATAGCTAGGAACTGAAAAGGAAAAGAGCACTCATGTGAAACACAGCAAGAGACACCAATTCCTAGACAGTTTAGGGTGTCAGCTTAGGTATGAGCAGCTGATTTCTCTGCTTTTTGAAGAGATGTCTGAGGCAAATTGCTTAGGGCTGCATTGCAGTAAGTGCAGTTTCCAGGCAGCTCACAGTAAGTAGTCCATGAGTCATTCTTAGTCACTTTAAACATGAAGAACCAAGGATGCATGAGGAGTATAAGGTGTAATAATGACCCTGGAATAGCTTGTTTTCATTTTAAAGCAAGCTTTATCTCTCCATTTCTCTGTGAAACTCCGAAATGAATGGCAGAAGAGGCTTATAGTAACATATTCTAACACTTGCATCTACCTGACTGTCAGTTCAGATGAATTTTGGAAGAGGCATATGGGTGTGAGAACAAGAAGCAACATCTTAAAATTTAGTCTGCCTTCCTTTATCTATTGTCTCCATAGGATCATTTTGGCTGCAAGAAACCTTTCAGACCAAGTCCAACCATTAACCTAGCACTGCTAAGACACCACTACATCAGGTTCCTCAGCACCACATCCACATGATGACTCCACCACTTCCCTGGGCAGTCTGCTCTGGTGCTTGACAACCATTCTGGGAAGAAGTTTTTCTCAGTGTCGATCCTATACTTCCCCTGGCACAATTCGAGGCCATTTCATAGGATCATAGAATCAACAAGGTTGGAAAAGACCTCAAAGATCATCAAGTCCAACCTGTCACCACAGACCTCATGACTACTAGACCATGGCACCAAGTGTCACGTCCAGTCTCTTCCTAAACACCTCCAGTGATGGTGACTCCACCACCTCCCTGGGCTGCACATTCCAACACCTAACAACTCTCTCTCTGAAAAACTTTCTTCTCACCTCCAGCCTAAACTTCCCCTGGCACACCTTGAGACTGTGTCCTCTTGTTCTGGTGCTGGTTGCCTGGGAGAAGAGACTAACCCCCTCCTGGCTACAACCTCCCTTCAGGTAGTTGTAGAGAGCAATGAGGTGCCCCCTGAGCCTCCTCTTGCCCTATCTCTTGTTACCTGGGAGAAGAGACTGACATCCACCGCATCACAACATCCTTTCAGGTAGTTGCAAAGAGTGATACATTTCAGCCTCCTTTTCTCCAGAATAAATAACCCATGAGTTCCCTAATTTAAAGGTGAGGGGTTTTTTATGGCTTTCAGAATCCCTTCTGGCTCTATTATTGAGAGAAGGAAGACCTCAACAGTAGGAACTATAGAGCAATAATTCTGATGTTCCACCAAAGGTATATTGCAGTCTTTATTCAGATTAACTCCTTATTTTTCTTTTCTAATTTAGATTTAGGTTAAAACAATGAAAACAAAAGTCACCTGGAACCCAAAAAGTCAGTGACTGCTTTAAAAATTAAATCTCCTGTTAATCAGCTGTCTTGGTGATCAGCACACCAGCCCTGAGCTCTATAAAATAGATATTTAGATCCACTCTTACAGTCGCTGTATGAAGTTTGCTTCTCAGCTGCTTGAGCTGCATTTCAAACTATCAGGTAGTGATAGGACTAGGGGGAATGGAATGAAGCTGGAGGTGGGGAGATTCAGGCTGGACATGAGGAGGAGGCTTTTCCCCATGAGAGTGGTGAAGCCCTGGAATGGGTTGTCCAGGGAGGTGGTTGGGGCCCCATCCCTGGAGGTGCTTAAGACCAGGCTGGATGAGACTCTCTCCAGCCTGATATAGTGTGAGGTGTCCCTGCCCATGGCAGGGGTTTGGAACTAGATGCTCCTTGTGGTCCCTTCCAACCCTAACTGATACTATGATACTATTTGTTTCAACATTATTAGTTAATTTGATATTTCATCCTAACTCCTTTTGCACATGAATCGTCAATGTGAACATCGTCTTAAGGGGAAAGGAATAAGAAATTCTAAATTTCTAGGGTTTGGGGTGTGTTTTTGTCTTCTCTGTCCCAACATCACATCTTGTTAGAAAACAGGATTTTGCTTTGTCTTTTTACATGAAGCTCAGCAATATCATCTGAGGTGCATCAGGGGAAGTTTAGGCTCGAGGTGAGGAGAAAGTTCTTCACTGAGTTGTTAGCCATTGTAATGTGCTGCCCAGGGCGGTGGTGGAGTCACCATACCTGGAGGTGTTCAAGAGGGGATTGGACGTGACACTTGGTGCCATGGTCCAGTCATGAGGTCTGTGGTGACAGGTTGGACTTGATGATCTTTGAGATCTCTTCCAACCTTGGTGATTCTGTGATTAAGTAACAGCCTTCTTACCAGTTTAGCTCGGATATAAGGATATTACAAAGATCCCACCAAAGCCTCTTCTTACTGTAGGTTTTTGCTTCTCTAACCTTAAGTTTGATAAATAGTAATCAAATATTTTGAGTTCCATGTATGCTTAATTGCTCTCATCTCCAGAGTAGGAGACATCTGCTTCTGTGCTTTTCTCCTGTGGGTCCTTGGAAGCAGAGAAGCCTCTCTTCTTCCCTCGGTGGAGTGATAATGGGATTCCTCCATTAATTCAGGCCATTGGTGGGACAAAGGAGGATTCACATGTTGGCAACTCACGTTTCCCTTTGCCTCTGGATAAAGGATTTGAGTTTTGTGCGTGCTGCCAATCCTTTAACGATCTTACACACCCTATAATCACCCTAAAAATTTGGAATAAAAGGGGGGAAAAAGCACTGGGGGAAAAAAAAAAAAAAGGGGGGGACTGAAAGGAAAAGAAAAAACCTGAGGGCTGCCTTAGCAAAATATCTTGGACTTGAGAGCTATTTGATCATTAGCCTAAGTATGGATAATCGGTGTAATGCTGAATAAAGAAATTATACACTGAAATGGAAAATTCACTTGGTAAAAGCCCAAAGAACTCTTTCTTTTCTGGAAGCTAGCATTCCCAGAGAGCAGCAAATGCTATATCCCCCTCATTGGGCAGCTTCTGTAGGTGGTTAGCTGCTGTGTGTGTCTATTTTTGTAATACTCCAAGATTCCCTCATGAAGTGTGGCTTCACAGCCTGCCAAGCAGTGTCAGGCTGTACAGAAATGTGATGTCTTTCTTGTGCTGAGGTAAGAGAAGTTAAATTCACCTCAAGTGCTTAACATCATCTTCTCTCCCATGTGTAACAGATTTTCCCTGACTTTTTCCTCTGTTGTAAGCAAGGACAGGAGTTAAAATTAAGACATATTTCCACTTTCTCTTCTTTGCATGGAGAATGGTGCAGTAGACTGAGGAGAGTTCACAAAAGAGACTAATTCAACAAATTACAGAGTTGCAAAAGGCAACTCTATGATTAGTGCTGGAGAAGACCTATAAAGGTCTTCTACAGCCTGTTGTGGACGGACAAGATGCAATGGTTTTAAACTAAGAGAGGGAAGATTTAGACAAGAGATAAGACATTGTTTACACTGAGGGTGATGAAACAATGGCACAGGTCACCCAGAGAGGTGGTAGATGTAGAGGACACTAGCTTCGAACTAGCTTCGAAGGGGGGAGGGTCGGAAACCAGTGCCCTCAGGCAGGAGTCTGGAGGTGATAAGCTAGACCTAGAGGTGAAATCAGCAGCCCAGCTGCAGTGCATGTACACTAATGCACGAAGCATGGGTAACAAACAAGAGGAGCTGGAAGCCTTGTTGCAGCAAGAAAGTTATGATGTAGTTGCCATCACAGAGACGTGGTGGGACGACTCGCATGACTGGAGCGCTGCAATTGACGGCTACAGGCTCTTCAGGAGAGACAGGCAAGGAAGAAGGGGTGGAGGGGTGGCCCTGTACGTCAGGGAGGCACTGGATGCTGTTGAGATGGAGATCAGGGATGATAGGGTTGAGTGCTTGTGGGTGAGAATTAGAGGGAAGACCAACAGGGCAGACATCCTGGTTGGCATCTGTTATAGACCACCCAACCAGGAGGAGGATGTCGATGAGGCATTCTATAGGCAGCTTAAGGCTGTCTCAAGATCACCTGACCTCATTCTCATGGGTGACTTCAACCTGCCTGATATCTGTTGGGATCTCAACACAGCAGAGAGGAGGCAGTCTAGGAGGTTCTTAGAGTGCATGGAGGACAGCTTCTTATCCCAGGTGCTGCGTGAGCCTACCAGGGGTAAGGCTATGCTTGACCTCCTTTTCACCAACAGGGAAGGGCTGGTGGGTGATGTGGTGGTCGGAGGGTGTTTAGGCACCAGTGACCACGACATAATAGAGTTTTCAGTATGCAGCCAAGCCAAGAGGGGGAGCAAGAAGACCTCAACTCTGGACTTCCGGAGGGCAGACTTCAGGCTACTCAAGGAACTAATTCAGAAGGTTCCTTGGGAATCAGCCCTTAAAAACAAAGGGGTCCAGGAGAGCTGGACCTACTTCAAGGAAGAACTATTGAAGGTGCAAGAACAGGCTGTGCCGGTGTGCCGGAAGATGAGCCGCCGGGGCAGACGGCCAGCCTGGATGGGCAATGAACTTTTAATAGAACTTAGGGAAAAAAAGAGGGTGTATTATCTTTGGAAGAAAGGGGAGGCAACCTACAGAATGTTTAGGGATGTTGCTAGGTTGTGCAGGAAGAAAATTAGGGAGGCAAAAGCCCATTTAGAACTTAGACTGGCCTCTGCTGTGAAGGACAACAAAAAGTCCTTCTATAAATACATCAATAGCAAGAAGGGCAAGGACAACCTCCACTCCTTGGTTGACACGGAGGGAAACGTTGTAACAAAGGATGAGGAAAAGGCAGAGGTACTTAACACCTTCTTTGCCTCAGTCTTCACTAGCAGGGCAGAACGTCTTCCAGACAGCTGGCCTGCAGAGCTGGCAGAAGGAGCCAGAGAGCTGCATAGTTTCCCACTGCTCCAAGAGGAAGTTAGAGATCTACTGAGCCGCTTGGACCCCCACAAGGCCATGGGACCGGATGGGATCCATCCTAGGGTGCTGAGATTGCTGACAGATGAGCTGTCCAAGCCACTTTCCATCATTTTTCAGCAGTCCTGGCTCACTGGAGAGGTCCCAGAAGACTGGAAGCTGGCCAACGTGGTGCCCATCCACAAGAAGGGCCGGTTGGATGAGCCAGGGAATTATAGGCCTGTCAGCCTGACCTCAGTGCCAGGCAAGATTATGGAACGGGTCATCTCGAGTGCGATCACACAGCACTTACAGGATGACCAGGGGCTCAGGCCCAGCCAGCATGGATTTAGGAGGGGCAGGTCCTGCCTGACCAACCTGATCTCCTTCTATGATCAGGTGACCCGCCTGGTGGACGTGGGGAGGCCTGTGGATGTGGTCTACCTGGACCTCAGCAAGGCCTTTGACACCGTTCCCCACAGCAAACTCCTGGCCAAGCTGGCAGCCCATGGCTTGGACAGGAGCACACTGCGTTGGGTTAGGAACTGGCTGGAGGGCCGAGCCCAGAGAGTAATGGTGAATGGCACCACATCCAGCTGGCGGCCTGTCACTAGTGGTGTGCCCCAGGGATCAGTACTGGGCCCCATGCTCTTCAACATCTTTATTGATGATCTGGATGAGGGCATTGAGTCCATCATCAGTAAATTTGCAGATGACACCAAGCTGGGGGCAGCAGTTGATTTGCTGGAGGGCAGAGAGGCTTTGCAGAGGGACCTCGACAGGCTGGACAGATGGGCAGAGTCCAATGGCATGAGATTTAACACATCCAAGTGCCGGGTTCTGCACATTGGCCACAACAACCCCAGGCAGTGCTACAGGCTGGGGTCAGAGTGGCTGGAGAGTGGCCAGGCAGAGAGGGACCTGGGGGTGCTGGTTGATTGTAGGCTGAACATGAGCCTGCAGTGTGCCCAGGCAGCCAGGAAGGCCAGTGGCATCCTGGCTTGCATCAGGAACAGTGTGGCCAGCAGGAGCAGGGAGGTCATTGTGCCCCTGTACACTGCACTGGTTAGGCCACACCTTGAGTACTGTGTCCAGTTCTGGGCCCCTCAGTTTAGGAAGGATGTTGACTTGCTGGAACGTGTCCAGAGAAGGGCAACAAAGCTGGTGAGGGGTTTGGAACACAAGCCCTATGAGGAAAGGCTGAGGGAGCTGGGGTTGCTTAGCCTGGAGAAGAGGAGACTGAGGGGTGACCTTCTTGCTCTCTACAACTACCTGAAGGGAGGTTGTAGCCAGGCAGAGGTTGGCCTCTTCTCCCAGGCATCCAGCACCAGAACAAGAGGACACAGTCTCAGGCTGCGCCAGGGCAGGTTTAGGCTGGATGTTAGGAAGAAGTTCTACACGGAGAGAGTGATTGCCCATTGGAATCGGCTACCCGTGGAGGTGGTGGAGTCACCTTCACTGGAGGTGTTCAGGAGAAGACTTGATGGGGTGCTTGGCTGTATGGTCTAGTTGTTGGGTGGGTTGGATTGTTTGATGGGTTGGACGCGATGATCTTGAAGGTCTCTTCCAACCTGGTGTATTGTATTATTGTATTGTATTATTGACACAGTCTCAAGCTGTGCCAGGGGAAGTTTAGGCTGGAGGTGAGGAGAAAGTTCTTCACTGCGAGAGTTGTTAGCCATTGGAATGTGCTGCCCAGGGAGGTGGTGGAGTCGCCATCCCTGGAGATGTTGAAGAGGGTATTGGATGTGGCACTTGGTGCCATGGTGTAGTAGTCATGAGGTGTTGGGTGACTGGTTGGACTTGATGATCTTTGAGGTCTTTTCCAACCTTGTTGATTCTATGATTGTATGATTCTATGTCACATCACAGGAAATATTCCAGGTGAGGTTGGTCGTGGCTCTGAGCAACCTGATCTAGCTGCAGATGTCATCGCGGGAGGGTTGGACTAGATGATCTTTAAAGGTCCCTGGAAAGTCAGCAGCAGAACATAAGAGCGCACCAGTCCTGGATCTCAGGCCTCTTTCAAATCCTCTCATTTGTATTACTTCCACTGGTCCAAGTACCTGTTGCAGGATAAAATAAAAAATGGCTGCTGAATAATGGCAGAGACTTTCCAAGGGTGAAATCTGTGGGAGTAACTGAAAACCCAGCGGCATCCTCCGTGCAGTTAAATGTGAGTGGACAGAGGACCAGAGGACATAGTCAGGAAGTGCCTAGAGAGAGCAATCCTGAGTTGTCTGGAGTGGACGGATCAGATGACCTCAGAGGCTTTTGCCATCTCTAATTTTAATGATTCCTTGAGCTGCATGACTTAGAAATACAGGGACAAGTATTTAAATGATTCATGAGGACTGCAGACTCAAGGAATGCTTTAGCTGTCATGACATCCTGTAATAGGCTTGGCACAGACCAAGGCAGGAAAAAGAAGCCATCATCTTGGCCTGGCTTTGCCAGAAAACTCTCTGGTTCCTCCCCATTGATGAAAGTTGTCATTTCTCCTGTGGTTCCCAGTGCATGTCGCTGGCAGAGAGGAGGCAGAAGGGGAAGATAAGAGAGAGAGAGAGAGAACAAAAGAAAGCAAACCTCAAATCCTAAAATTCATCATAACAAACTTGCTGCTGAGTGAAGTTGCTGTTTGGCTGAGCGTGGTGACTGCTGTGCTGTGACAGATCCTGTCAGAGAGGCACTGCCCCAGCTTGCAGGTGTAAGCATGACCTATCAAACTGAATGGGAGCTGACAGAAGGGATTTCTGCAACGTGAAATGGAGAGCTGACATGAGAACAGTGACGTGTGAGGGACTGAATCACCGCAAGCACAACTGTCACAGATGATGTCCAGAGAAATGACAGGAGAATACTAACTTTACTTGATGTCAGTTTAGTTGTCCTTTGTGTTTGGAAGAGTAACTGCTGGGAAGGGGGAAAAAATTAAAAGAACACAGGAAAACAAAACCAAACCCACCACAACAAAACCCCCACATGCACATCCATTTCAGCTCAGTATCCAAAGCAGGTTTTTTTTTCCTTCTTACAGTACTATTATTGCAGGCAATTCTAGTCTTGTTTTGGAGGGTGGTCTGTGTGTGAAGGTGTCTGGCATGTCCTCTTATGGCTAGAGTGGTAGGTTTCCACAAACTCCTTTAAGACTGAGATTTTATTTAGTCAAGTGACAACACCAAAGAAGACCTGCTATGACTGCTGCTATCAGCTATTTACCCCTACTTCTACAAGGATGAACAGTCAGTTACTTTTTCACAGCAAGGAATGAGTATTTTAAAGGCATAATTGTCTAAGGATGAAAAATAAGACTAATAGATAAGACATCTGAGATTTGTGTTGCATCACATTGCAGACTTTCTGCACTGGGCAATCACTTCACATCTGTTACTCCTTCTGACATGCTTTTGTGTAGATCACCACTTCTCTAGGTCAGTAGCCATCTCTTCCCTGCACTTTTCTGAGTGCAATCAAATCTCACCTAAAACAGGCACATTCAATCTGTGTTTTATGAAAACAGGCCGAGTGTAGAGTAAAAATTGTTTCACTGTCTTGAGACTAAAAGAAATGCATCAAAATCTTCGCGCTGTCATGAGTTATTCAGCAGTGAGCACCAACAGGAGTGGGGATGTTGGACAGATGCTACAGACACCACAGTTCAAGGGAGAGCAGACTAATCATGATCATACCACTGCCTCTGCCTGGGCCAGGTTGGATGACAGGATTGACATGAAGGTAGAGAGCCGTGAGTTGCATGACAGTCCTTGAGGCAGGAAACAAGGCTTCAACTTCTCTCACTCTTCTGGCTCTAACTGAAGCACCAAATATGTTTCTCTGAGATCTAAAGTAAAGTGGATTCTGAAATCTTTCCTTTCCCAATGACTGAAGTGTTCTGAAGTAGATCCAATCCCATATTCTTCTTGCTTTGATGAGCAAGCACACAAACCATAGGACGAATTACAGCTGATGTGTGAAAGTATAGACTGAAGAGAGACCTAAACTGTAAATCTCTTATTCCTTTTGCTTACAGTGTCTGATTTGATGTGGTTTTGAAAATCAACCAACAACAACAAAATCAAACACCAAAGAATTTTAATTAGGTTTGATTCATATGATAAGAGAGTAAAACTATTAGAATTTGTATTTTCTAACAAGGACAGAATTGTAACAGTATTCAGAAGTTATTTTCTCTGACTTTGGGTAAGCCTCTTTTTCTTCCTCCACCTACTCTCACTATTGAGCAGCTGCGTGGTGCCTCCTTCAATTGTGGCGTGGTTGCATTTGATGCCTCCAAATGCTCCCACACTGCACGTAACAGCTAACATCAAATCAATTCAACTGGCTATCATATGATTCATAGATTCATAGAATGGTTTGGGTTGGAAGGGACCTTAAAGATCACCAAATTAATTCAACTGGCTATCAAATCAGATCATGATTCATAGATTCATCACAGTGTCACAGTATCACTAAGGTTGGAAGTGACCTCAAAGATCATCAAGTCCAACCTGTCACCACAGACCCCACGACTAGACCATGGCACCAAGTGCCACGTCCAGTCCCCTCTTGAACACCTCCAGGGACAGTGACTCCACCATCTCCCCGGGCAGCCCATTCCAATGGTGAATGACTCTCTCGGTGAAGAACTTTCTCCTCACCTCGAGCCTAAACTTCCCCTGGTGCAGCTTGAGAAGAATGGTTTGGGTTGGAAGGGACCTTTAAGATCATCTAGTGGCATTGGCAGGGACACCTTCCACTAGACCAGGTTGCTTAAGGCCTCATCCAACTTGGCCTTGAACAACTCCAGGGAGGGGAAATCCATGATCTCCCTGAGCGATCTGTTCCAGTGTCTCATCCTAGTCTCCAGTCTAAATCTGCCCTCCTCAATCTTCAATCCATTTCCCTCTCACCCTATCACTACAAGCACGTAATTAGAGCAGATCAAAACCTGGAATTTTTTGTTTCTAAACACTGTTTCTTTATTTTTATTTCTTTTTTCCAACTGAAGGGGGAAAAAAACATCAAAATTTTAGACGTTTCTTACAAGGTGGAAATGGCAAAGCATTTCCTTTCAGATAAATTAAAACACACTTATTAAAACTTCAGACATATACAGCCTGAGAAGCCTTCCTTCAGGAGAATAACATACTGAACTAAAACAAAATTGTGTTTCAAATCAGTCTTAGTGGGCTGAGTTTTGCTGGCCCATTGTTTATGGACAGAGGGTTAGAATTCAGTGAAACCCCCATTTTCTGACAGAAAACTATTTTAGCCAGTCTTTAACAAACTAATTTTGATTGTATCCATAGAATAGAATAGAGTAGAATAGAGTAGAATAGAATAGAATAGAATAGAATAGACCAGACCAGACCAGACCGGAAGAGACCGGAAGAGACCTTCGAGATTATCATGTCCAACCCATCATCCAACACCATCTAATCAACTAAACCATGGCACCAAACACGCCATCCAGTCTCCTCCTAAACACCTCCAGGGATGGTGACTCCACCACCTCCCTGGACAGCACATTCCAATGGGCAATCACTCTCCCTATGATTAATTTCTTCCTAACATCCAGTCTAAACCTCCCCCGGCACAGCTTGAGACTGTGTCTTCTTGGTCTGGTGCTGGTTGCCTGGGAGAAGAGACCAACCCCCACCTGTCTGCAACCTCCTTTCAGGTAGCTGTAGAGAGTCTCCTCTTCTCCAGGCTAAGCAACCCCAGCTCCCTCAGCCTCTCCTCATAGAGCTTGTGCTCCAAACCCCTCATCAAATCACATAATGAATCACATGTGTGATTGTACCAATCCCATAATGGATCACATGCGTGATTGCACCAATCCCATAATGAATGGGCTCAAAAGCTTAACAAATTGCCCAGGAATATTGAGGTTGTATGATAGATTTGCTTTCTTGGAGAATCATATGCATATATATAGCACCAGCCAGGGCAGGATAAAAGACTTGCAAGCAACCAGCTCCATGTAAACATTTCTCATTCATTATCTTGGGTTTCTGCTACTGTGTGACAAATCATTAGTCGGAGTGTAAGGCAAGCTTTAAAAATGTAATTACTTAATCATGCACTTAGTTCCCCATCAATCCTACCAGCACTTGTTCTTAACTAGCTTTAAAGAACAAAATTAGGAGTAATTTGTAAGCAAAAGTAATTGGGGAAAGGCTGATATTGCCAAGGTGTTGACAGCACTGCACATGGTGTTTCTTTTATTTCCCCTAGCAAAGCAGTGGTCTTCAAACTTTGCTGAATAGCACTGCTGGCTGATTACTGGTGGAGCCTAAAAATAAGTCTCAATGTGCTGACAGTGAGGTCGGGAACAAGAATTTTCCTCATTTTCCTCCATCTTCCTGGGGGGAAGAAAGGAGCTGTGGGGTCATTCAACGGCATGAAGAGAGGATGGGTCCAAGAGACTTGGATATTAGGCTTGCAATTAATCCTGTTTAGTTTTCAGAGCCCTTAGCGTCAGGAACAGAACTGACCCAGAAAAGGGAAAGGATATATTGAGAGCAAGAAGAATCATAGCTTGTAGTCAGTGAATTTCATACTTTCATAAAACTCCAGGGGATCTAAATTAGGGCAAAGTCGAAATGGGTGGTGAACAGGGATTTTTTTGAATGCTCTGTATTTCATTGGAGATTGTAGATTCATCAAAGCTTGAACTGTCACAAGGAAAAGATTACTTTTAACACTTCTTTCACTTGTGAAAAATCTGACAAAACGGTTTTGAAATTACTCAAGTATCTGGTCTTGTTAATTTCCCAGGATGAAAAAATCAAGTACCCTATGTACCCTGGTGTAAACCAACTTGTGTACCATACTACTTGCTATCTATCTGTCTACCTACCTACCTACCTATCTGTTTATCTATCTATATATCCATCTATCTATCTGTCTATCTATCTACCTACCTACCTACCTATTTATCCACCTATCTACCTACCTACCTACCTACCTACCTACCTACCTACCTACCTACCTACCTATCTATCCATCTATCCATCCAACCATTTGTCTATGTAGCTATCTACCTACCTACCTACCTACCTATTTATCCATCTGTCCATCCATCTGTCTGTCTATCTATGAAAAAATCTAGTACCCTATTACCCTGGTGTAAACCAACTTGTGAACCATACTACATGCTATCTACCTACCTATCTGTTTATCTATTTATCTATCTATATATCCATCTATCTGTCTATCTAACTACCTACCTATTTATTTATCTATCTATCTATCTATCTATCTATCTATCTATCTATCTATCTATCTATCTATCTATCCATCTGTCTATTTATCTATCTACCTACCTATTTATCCATCTGTCCATCCATCTATCTGGCTATCTATGAAAAAATCTAGTACCCTATTACCCTGGTGTAAACCAACTTGTGAACCATACTACTTGCCATCTATCTAGCTACCTATCTATCTGTTTATCTATTTATCTATCTATATATCCATCTATCTATCTGTCTATCTATCTACCTACTTATCTACATATCCATCTATCTATCCATCTATCTACCTACCTATCTATCCACCCATCTGTCTATCTATCTATCTATCTATCTATCTATCTATCTATCTATCTATCTATCCATCCATCCATCCATCTTCTTGCCTATCTATCTATCTATCTATCTATCTATCTATCTATCTATCTATCTATCTATCTTTTGATTGATCTATCTATCTATCCATCCATCCATCCATCCATCCATCTATCTACTTGCCTACCTATTTATCCATCCATCTATCTATCCATCCATCCAACACAGTCCTGAAATATTCAACATGAAGGTCAGGGGGAATTAGGCTAAATGATCTCCAGAGATCCCTTCCTACCTCTATCATTCTGTGATGATTCTGTGATTCTATAATTTTGACATGTTCATTCTTGGTGTAACTACTTAGTGGATCTGATTGGAAATTAGCTGTTTTGAAATCAAGTCAATCATATAAGAAATCTTTATGAAAACAGAAAGGAAAAGGGGGGAGGAGGGGGAGGTGGGGAAGAAAGAATGGACAGGAATTCTTCTGCCTGGCCTGAATAAATGTCCATGCAGGATGCTGCACGTGGAGTTAGGCTGTTGAGGAAGATCCTGTTACACCTGCCATTTATGTTATTGAAGAGGAAAAGACTGATAGCCAGGTCACCTCACATGAAATCTGATGTCAAAATGTGTCTCTTTTGAGGGTTGGCTATTTCTTTGAGGAAAAAAAAAAAAAGGTCTTAATTTGGGAGGGGAGATACTGGGTCAGTTTTTTTTGCAGCAGCCAGCAAGGCACTAGGAATTCTCAAGAAAGGAGGTGGGTTTTTTTCTGATACTGTGAGCCATGTCCTCCTAAGTGCCTGCAGAGAAACAGCAGCAAAGTGGATTTTGAGAAAAGAGAGTCTTTCTGCTTGAGGGTGAGAAGTGGAGGAATATTCAGAGGGAATGTGAACTAAAGAAGAAAATGGAAGTGGCTTGTGAAGGTCAAAGTTCATTGCAGATGTTTCTATTCCAGCTTATACTGAAACTAATTAAGTGTGATTGCAACCCATTTCAATAATCGTGCCCGTGGGTTTACTTAGGACATAATGTTGAATGGTCTCTAAAAGCAGAGTCCTCATGATACTTGATATGATCACAGCATGCTGGTGTTAGCTCTCTCTTGTCTTCACCAAGTGATTTGCTAAAGATCATGTGCTCATCCCATCTTAATCACTTCTAAATCACTTCTGAATTCTTGCTATTGCAAACCCTGCCTTTATGTCATAAACTTTTCTTGACTGAGTTGCAAATAGAGAGGGAACACTTGCTTCTCACTTGCTCCCTGGGATAGGACAAGGAGCAACGGATGCAAGCTGCAGCACAGGAGGTTCCACTTCAACACAAGGGGGAACTTCCTTACTGTAAGGGTCACAGAGCACTGGAACAGGCTCCTCGGAAAGGTTTTGGAGTCTCCTTCTCTGGAGACTTTCAAGGCCCATATGGATGCATTCCTCTGTGACCTGAGCAAGACTGTATGGTCCTGCTCTGGCAGGAGGATTGGACTCAATGATCTCGTTGGATCCCTTCCAACCCCTGACATCCTGTGATCCTATGAAACAGAAGGGAATTTGCTTTGATTGTGTAAAAATGTTGCATGATCAGAGCTGCAGCTCTGTGTTTTGCATCAAGGCAATTCGAGGTGATGGAGAAAATCATCCCTAGCAATGCATTGAGGTAATTTAGCTTCTCTTTTTCCTTAGAGACATTGCATGGATAAATCCTGATTTTCTTTTGGGGTTTTTTTTTGTTACTTGTGGTGTGGTTTTTTTTGTTGGTTTGGGGGTTTAGTTTGTTTGTTGTTTTCTTTAGCCAACAGGTAATTTAGCAACAGAAACAACAGCATTTGCCTCCAGGGTTTTTGCACAAAAGATCAGGATGATAAGAGTGGTTTTCTTGTGATTAGCTGAAAGAGGACAGGTTTATATTGCTTTTTGGTTTGTTTGCAAACAAAAGCAAAAATCTCATAGTTCAGTCATTAAGTTGGTGAAATGTTACTCAGCATTGATCTAGGAACTGTATAACCCTCTTACTAAAGCACTGGAAAAAAACAAACAGAACCCACCTAACTGTTAAAAGTGTTTTAAATGATGGTTCTGAATACTGCCACTAAAGCAGTTGCTGGTGCCCTTTAGGTTTCTGCAGGAGTAGTGGATTAGGAACTGGCTGGAGAGCCGAGCCCAGAGAGTGGTGGTGAATGGTGCCGCATCCAGCTGGTGGCCAGTCACTGGTGGTGTGCCCCAAGGATCAGTGCTGGGCCCCATGCTCTTCAACATCTTTGTTGATGATCTGGATGAGGGCATTGAGTCCATTGTCAGTAAATTTGCAGATGACACCAAGCTGGGGGCAGCAGTTGATCTGCTGGAGGGCAGAGAGGCTTTGCAGAGGGACCTCGACAGGCTGGACAGATGGGCAGAGTCCAAGGGCATGAAATTGAACACATCCAAGTGCCGGGTTCTGCACATTGGCCACAACAACCCCAGGCAGTGCTACAGGCTGGGGTCAGAGTGGCTGGAGAGCGGCCAGGCAGAGAGGGACCTGGGGGTACTGGTTGATGGTAGGCTGAACATGAGCCTGCAGTGTGCCCAGGCGGCCAAGAAGACCAATGGCATCCTGGCCTGCATCAGGAACAGTGTGGCCAGCAGGAGCAGGGAGGTCATTCTCCCCTGTACACTGCACTGGTTAGGCCACACCTTGAGTCCTGCATCCAGTTCTGGGCCCCTCTGTTTAGGAAGGAGGTTGACTTGCTGGAACGTATCCAGAGAAGGGCAACAAAGCTGGGGAGGGGTTTGGAACACAGCCCTGTGAGGAAAGGCTGAGTGAGCTGGGGTTGCTTAGCCTGGAGAAGAGGAGACTGAGGGGTGACCTTCTTGCTGTCTACAACTACCTGAAGGGAGGTTGTAGCCAGGTGGAGGTTGATCTCTTCTCCCAGGCAGCCAGCACCAGAACAAGAGGACACAGTCCAGGTTTAGACTGGATGTTAGGAAGAAGTTCTACATAGAGAGAGTGATTGTCCATTGGATTGGACTGCCCGGGGAGGTGGTGGAGTCACCTTCATTGGAGGTGTTCAGGGGGAGACTTGATGGGGTGCTTGGTGCCATGGTCTAGTTGTTTAGGAGGGTTGGATTGGTTGATGGGTTGGACGCGATGATCTTGAAGGTCTCTTCCAACCTGGTTTATTGTATTATTGTATTGAATATTGGCAGGTGAATATTGTCCACTTCACCAACCTTCTTCAAAGACATCTTTAGGGGAAATCAGAGTGTGTCAGGTGAGAATAGTTGTGATTTAACTGTCTTTATTGCTTGGTCAACCTGACTCAGGTTAGCACTGAAACAAGCTGAGAAGGATGGGGTGGTTCAGCCTGGAGAAGAGAAGGCTTAGGGAGATCTTAGTGTGGCCTTTCAACAAATCAAGGTGGCCTGTAGGAAAGATAGATACTATGATACTATGAATCATCTTAGCAGGGGCTGTTGCAATAGAACAAGGGGTGGTGATCTTAATCTAAAAGAGATCTAGGCTAGATTTAAGGAAGAAAATTTTGACAATGAGGGTGGTAAGACTCTGTCACAGTTGCCCTGAGATGTGGTAGGTGCCCTGTCCCTAGGAACACAGCCCAGGTCAAGCTGGACATGGTTCCCAGAAACCTGATCTGATTGAAGTTGTCCGTGATCACTGGAGGAGGACTGAGCTGAGTGACATCTGAATGTCATTTCCAACCCAAAATACTTTATGATTCTAAATCACTATCTCAAAGTATCTGCTTTAATTGACAATGAAAGCACCCTTGAGTGCCTATCTGTGAAACAAACAAATAACATTTAAACATCTAAATGGAATTAGAAGACAAACATTTGAGTGTTTTAACCCTCTCTCATGACAGAAAGTGAGAACCTAGGCTCCAGTAGTGCAGGTCTCTCCCCTCAAATTTTGCAGTGATCTTTATTTGTATGATATTGGAACCATTTTCACAAATATCACAGTATCATAGTACCAGTCAGGGTTGGAAGGGACCACAGGGATCATCTAGTTCCAGCCCCCCTGCCATGGGCAGGGACACCCCACACTACATCAGGCTGGCCAGGTCCTCATCCAGCCTGGGCTTAAACACCTCCAGGGACGGGGCCTCAACCACCTCCCTGGACAACCCATTCCAGGGCTTCACCACTCTCATGGTGAGGAACTTCCTCCTCATGTCTGGCCTGAATCTCCCCACCTCCAGCTTCATTCCATTCCTCCTAGTCCTATCACCACCTGATAGCCTCAGAAGTCCCTCCCCAGCCTTCTTGTAGGCCCCCTTCAGATACTGGAAGGCCACAATGAGGTCACCTCAGAGCCTTCTTTTCTCCAGACTGAACAGTTCCAACTCCTTCAGTCTGTCCTCATAGGAGAATATCCTTTCCAGTGGCTCATTTTGCAGCACTGTGGTATTTGTGCAACATTAACAGTTTGCATTCAGCAACCAACAAGGCATCTGAGGGTATATGAGACAGCTTCACACACTCAAAACCTAGGAAAAAGAGAAAGTCATTCGCCATTGGAATGTGCTGCCCAGGGAGGTGGTGGAGTCACCATCCCTGGAGGTGTTCAAGAGGGGACTGGATGTGGCACTCGGTGCCATGGTTTAGTCATGAGGTCTGTGGTGACAGGTTGGACTTGATGATCTTTGAGCTCTCTTCCAGCCTCGGTGATTCTGTGACAAAGGTTAAGCAAGCAGGCTAGATTGGCTTGGTTAGGAACCATTTCCTCCCCAAGAACTCTCACTCCAGACTCCAGACCTTCTAAGCTCTGTCTCTGAACATGAGTCTCATTTTAAAACTGCTCAATGTGACGGTATCTAGCATTTAATAAAAGTACTGAAACTCCTCCACGATGCCACAGATTCACTTGCTGAACATGTCATGAGGCAAAATTTTATAGGCATTGTAAAACCTTTTTTTTTTTTACCACACACAGCTGCATTGCCCAAAATGACTCAAATCTGCAGGGCATCTGAAACACTCTACAGCAATAATAGGCTTTGCTGCTTAAAAAGTGATTATGACTAATGCACAAAACCCAATAATCACTAAGCTTAATTGCAACGAATTAAGCACAGTGTATGTATGTCTAAAAGTACACACACACACACATACATATAGATGTGTGCATATATATGGCCTTCTAGACTTGGTTTCTGATTAGAAATTAAGAGCTAACAGAAGTAAAAATGAGGGGAATGTGGGTATTGCTGGAGGAAAAAGGAAAAGCAAATAAATAATCACAGAATTGTTAGGGTTGGAAGGGACCTCAAGGATCAGCCAGTTCCAACCCCCCTGCCATGGGCAGGGACACCTCACACTACAGCAGGTTGCTCAGAGCCACTATAATATTAATAATAAGAAAAATAACAATAAAATAATAATAATAAACAGAATAAAACAAAACCAAAAAGCCCAAACACACCTCCCCACCTAAAGCAGAAAGACTTTGTTCAGCAGAAGATATGGGAGCCAGCTGGAAAGCACAGACAGCACTCAGTATTAAGGGTAAAGAGTACTTCATTAAGAATGATAATAATTGAGTTAGAGTTAAGTGTCCTCTGATAGGACACACATCTTGGGAATGCCTTGCAAAGCATCATTAGCTGAAGGTTACCAAACTGGAAATACTTAAATTCTATTTGTTTCCTGGCTATATCTTCCCATTTCCCAGGAATGGAAGTCTTAAAGACTTCATAAGCTAAAAGCTTAACATGTGCCATTTTTCATACCTCTGAATTAATTTTTCTTTCACTAGTTTTTCTAGCTGCTTTTTGAAAGCTTTTATGTTTTTTGACCTCAGTGGCTGTGTAGTCATGAAATTCCATACCTGACAAGAGGACACAGTCTCAAGCTGCACCAGGAGAGGTTTAGGCTGGATGTTAGGATGAAGTTCTTCCCAGAAAGAGAGACTGGCCATTGGAATGTGTTGCCCAGGGAGGTGATGGAGTCACTGGAAGTGTTTAGGAAGAGACTGGATGGGGTGCTTGGTGCCATGGTTTAGTTGATTAGATGGTGTTGGATGGTAGGTCTCAAAGGTCTTTTACAACCTGGTTAATTCTATTCTATTCTATTCTATTCTATTCTATTCTATTCTATTCTATTCTATTCTATTCTATTCTATTCTATTCTATTCTATTCTATTCTATTCTATTCTATTCTATTCTTTGGTACTCTCAAGATTAACTGGCTGAATGTTCTAGAGAAGGGTAGCACTTCTACAATGGTGGCTGAATTCAGGACAACATGTAGTCTTTCACTCCTGCCTACTACCTAGCCCTGATAGAATCACAGAATTTTTTGGTTGGAAGAGACCTTTAAGATCATCAAGTCTAAATGTGAACCCAGCACTGGCAGTTCACCATTAAACCATGTCCCTCAGCACCATATCTATGTATCTTTTAAATCCCTTCAGGAATGGTTACTCCAACCACTTCCCTGTACAGCCTGTTCCAGGACTTGATAACCCATTCAATGAAGATTTTTTTCCAAATGCCCAACCTAAACCTCCCGTATTGCAACTTGAAGCTGTTTCCTCTCATCCTATGGCTTCTCAATTGTGAGAGGACATCAACCCCCAACTTGCTGCAACCTCCTTCCAGTTAGCTGTGGAGAGAGATGAAGTCTCCTCTAAGCCTCCTTTTCTCTAAGCTCAGCCACTCCTCACAAGATTTATTCCTCAGATGCTTCACCAGCAGTTTCCTTGCTGGCACTTCACTGTCCTTCACTCTAGCACTTCAATGTCCTTCCCATAGTGAGGAGCCCAAAACTGAACCCAGTATGTGATGTGCAGGCTTTAATCAATGCAGTGTTTGTGTAAAGCCCTCTTATAAACCAGCAGAGCAGGTACAAATTATTTTATTCCAAGGTACAAATGATTTTATTCCAATCATTTTTTTTGGAAACATTATTGCTATTTATTGTGCAGCTTCCAGCTGTGGGGGTCCTTTTAAGAAAGATGGAGTTGTGATTAAAGCAGGAATAATTAGGAAAAATGAGCTAAATCCTCTACTATTGCTGGCTTCATTGATTTCAAGAAAAGTAGGTCAACTGATGTCAATTGGGGGCCCCACCAGTTGATTTCACTGTTTCTCCTGCTTCAGGCTTCTGCTGTGACCTTCAGTAATTACCCCATACAGCAGGACACAAGCAGAGTGACTAAGTTGTTTAAAATGAGGTGGATAAAACACCAGAATAATACAAGGGCTGTTATTAGGACGAATTGCAGTAAGGCCCATAGTCTGGAAAAGGCAATATTTGTAGTGTGCAATCAAACATGGGTAAGATAATGCCTGGGAACATTCTGTTGCACTGGCAGGGCTCTGTCAAGCAAGCCTTTCACCCTGGCTGTGGATCACTGTGTTAATAACTGTGTCAAGGCCCTCTTGAATCTGCTGCTACTGATGAGTTGTTTGATGCTGCTTCAGACTCTGAGGCTATCTTTGAACTGGTAAACCTGGGGCAGCAGGTCAGTGGCACAATGTAGTTCTTACTGTTAAGTAGTTAGCATAGCCACTGGATTGTACCTAGCTATATTCTTCCAGAAAATTCAGGAGGATGATCTGGGCAGCAGCACCGGAACACTCCCCAGCTGGTAGTTTGGATCTAAGAGTGGCAGGAAATGGCTGTGTGGCTATTAAGACTGCTGTGCCAGGTGGAGTCTCGTCTTTGTCCCTGGCTCAGCTTAAACATGTAGTTTGCAAGGTAGAAAAAGGGCCAGTGTACTTCTTTGGTATCTATTTACCCTTTACTCAAGTAACTCTTGTTGAAAAATAATGTTTTTTAACTTGCAGTGAACACAAAAAGCATGTGCCAACACGAAGATCAGGCAATCATGGGCTTTCTCCTTGGCTCCTTGACTCAATATTGCCATATTTCAGGCATGAAATATTATCTCATCAGCTGCTACTGTGAAAGGAGAGAGGCAGATAATTCAAAATAAAATGTATCCCACATCTCTTAAACATCTTTGTTTAGATAGGAAGAGTTTCCTTCTGGAGGTGCACGTTCTCCTCCACCAACTACTAAGGGAGACCAGTTGACTTGATTGAAATGCGTGCCTGGCGTTTCCAGGATCAAGGTAAGACATGACTCACATCCACAGACTAGGGGGTTGCAAAAGACAGAACATCCAAAGCCCCATGAAAATCAATGGGGATGAGTGTCTAAAGCCAAACTTTGGCTACATCAGTGCTCCTTACCAAAGTTCTTGCATGCACTAAGCTCTCTGGTGTAGGGGAATCCACAGTCTTGACTTCCTTCTCCAGCTCTGGGTAACAGTTCAGCACTAAGCTTAGAGCATGTCAGTGAGAATCCCATATAGGAAACTATCTAAATTTACCAATAAAGCAAAACAAGCACTATTTGCCTTGTTTTGTACACAGTGGCCCAACTTTAGGAAGCATTAGAGGACTTGAATAGGAATCACCTTTTCAGATGAACCTACTGGAAACTGAAATGCAGAAATTATGTCTTTCCTCTTCATTCTTTAATTTCTCCAATGTCATAGAATCACAGAGTTGTTAGGGTTGGAAGGGAACTCAAGGATCATCTAGTTCCAATGCCCCTGCCACGGGCAGGGACACCTCACACTACAGCAGGTTGCTCATAGCCACATCCAGCCTGGCCTTAAAACCTCCAGGCATGAGGCTTCTACCACCTCCCTGGGTAACCTGTCCCAGTGTCTCACCACCCTCACAGTGAGGAACTTCTTCCTAACATCCAATCTGAATCTACCCATTTCTAGTTTTGTTCCATTCCCCCTAGTCCTATCACTACCTGACACCCTAAAAGTCCCTCCCCAGCTTTCTTGTAGGTCCCCTTCAGATACTGGAAGGCCACAATAAGGTCTCCTTGGAGCCTTCTCTTCTGCAGACTGAACAGCCCCAACTCCCTCAGTCTGTCCTCACAGGAGAGGAGCTCCAGCCCTCTGCTCCTCCTGATGGCCCTTCTCTGGACATGTTCCAGCACTTCCAGATCCTTCCTGTAATATCACCTCAACATAATTCAAATTACAGTGTTATTTTTCAGATCTCCATTAACATATTAACTATAGGAGAGCTCAAAGTCTTCAGACATAAGCCAGGACTCCACTTAAGTACTGTACACATTTTGAAGAGAGAAACAGCCACGTCTATACTTTCTAGATAGAATTATATCAGGAAGTATTGAAATAAATTCTAAATAATAAAATTCAGCTGTTTAAAAAGGAGATTTAAAAGTTATAGAAAACTTTTAAAATTTAAAGTTGATGCTTTTATTATCTTCACAGAAATTGGAGCACATTTTTCTGAGCTTTTTCATTTTCATGTGTTCACATTGCATTTGAAAGAAATCATTTCTGTATTTTTACTGGTGCCAAACATGAGTTTTCTTGTTGTGGATCTGGTGTTTTTACAAAAAAACCAAAAAATTCAAAGTTTGAGATGGGCAGAATCCAACATGATGACATTCAACAAGTCCAAGTGCCAGGCACTGCACTTTGGCCACAACAACCCCATGCAGCGCTACAGGCTGGGGTCAGAGTGGCTGGAGAGCAGCCAGGCAGAAAGGGACCTAGGGGTACTGATTGACAGCTGGCTGAACATGAGCCAGCAGTGTGCCCAGGTGATCAAGAAGGCCAATGGCATCCTGGACTGCATCAGGAACAGTGTGGCCAGCAGGAGCAGGGAAGTCATTGTGCCCCTGGACTCAGCACTGGTTAGCACCTTGAGTACTGTGTCCAGTTCTGGACCCCTCAATTTAGGAAGGACATTGAGACTCTTGTATGTGTCCAGAGAAGGCAATTTGGCTGGGGAGAGGACTTGAGCATAGCCCTATGAGAAGAGGCTGAGGGATCTGGGGTTGCTTAGACTGGGGAAGAGGAGGTTCAGGGAGACCTCATTGCTCTCTACAACTACCTGAAAGGTGGTTGTAGCCAGGTGGGAGTTGCTCTCTTAAGCAGCACCAGAACAAGAGGACAGAGTCTCAAGCTGCACCAGGGAGGTTTAGGCTGGAGGTGAGGAGAAAGTTCTTCACAGAGAGAGTCATTAGCCATTGGAATCTGCTGCCCAGGGAGGTGGTGGAGTCACCATCCTTGGAGGTGTTCAAGAGGGGATTGGACGTGGCACTTGGTGCCATTGTTTAGTAGTCATGAGGTGTTGGGTGACACGTTGGACTTGATGATCTTTGAGGTCTCTTCCAACCTGGTTGAGTCTGTGATTCTATGAAAAATCTGATAGTTTTCACAAAGCAAAATCCGATAGTTTACTCAAGACACTCAAAGTGTTTTGCATTTCTGATAGGGGAAAAAAAAGCCATAGCACTCTAGGAGAGCATCTGTTTGTAATTGACTTAAATCATTTGTCTGGTGTTTTGCTTTGTTTTTGTCTTGAGAACCAATCTTTAGGCTCGGTTCTATCCTTTCTGGCGAAAATCTGATCTTTTCCTATATTCAGCTTCAAAGAGATCAAAACTGCTCGATTTTCACAAGAGGGAGAAAATAATAGTGGCTAAATGGAGCTCCACACCTCTCAGCAGAAAACAGATTTTGTTGTGTTTGGCTTTGTTTTGTTTTATGGAAAGCAGCCACAGCTGCACATAACAACACAGATTAGTGCATCTTGCAGGGAAATGAAATCGAACAGCAAGACATGATCATAAGCCTATCTTGAAGTGTAGTCAATTTGTCCAGTAAATACTCTGGCATTAACAGTTTTATTTGTTGATCATTTCTGATGTTAATGGTAATAGGCCCCTTTGGTATTGGGATATTTATGTCTGACAGTGTGATGCCATTTGCATTAATAAGACTCATTAATTTCAGATGGTTTCTACTACAGAGGAAGAAAAATATCAGAAGTGTTTTGTGCTTTCTTTCAATGTTAGTCTCTCCACATAGCACAGAACCACTAAGCTACATTGCTGCATATCAGTGAATGCTCCCTTGTTGTTGTTATTAATGATTTACTTGCTTGCCAATGCTGAGGGTGGATGGATAGCTTCTTCTTGTAGAAATTCTCTTGTTTCCACATTTTACTTAGACTTCTCTTTTCTCCTTTTACATTTCTTTTTTGTCTGTATGGAACTCACCATTCCAAACAAAAGTGGAAGCATTTTCATCTCCTTCTCCCATTTCCTACATCCTCTTCCATTCCATGACCTGACAATCTCAGCCATCAGTTAGAATCTGGAGGCTAAAATTAAGTAGAACTTTGTGGGAGGATCTATGATAAAAACGACAATTCCTTCCTTGAAAAAGATACAGATGACTCAGTTCTTCAGTGTGCTCAATTTTTATAACAGGAAATAGAAAGCTAATTACTGGTTATTAAGGGCTTTCTAAATCTCTCTGTCTTTTATTAGCTGGACAATGAACAGTTACTTTGTAGGAGATGGGAAAAGTCAAAGCAAATAATTTATTGGGACCGATTTCCATAATGAGTTCCCAGGCACAGACTCATGGCACTGGCAGCTCACGTCTGCCACTGTCCTGCCTTAGAATGTTTTTTGATTCTTCACAAAGATGGAAGATTAGAGCACTTTAGGTCTTTAAAATTCAGTCAGTAATACTGAGGAAAAAAATGCACAGCCTTACAATGGTGAGCTCTACAAAACAAAAATTCTGGGTTGGTTCGGTTTCATGGGTTTAGGTTTTTTTCTTGGGTTTTGGTTTTGGTTTTGGTTTACAGTGCCTGTTAAGTTTTGCAGCCCATGAACAGATAAATTCCCAAGATATACTATCTTTCAAGAAATTCAGAAAACATGAGACCTGCCAAAGGAGAAGAATCTGAGAAGGGATTAATACACAACACAGAATTAACCAGGTTGGAAAAGACCTTCGAGATCATTGAGTTCAGCCTCTCACCCAACACAATCTAATCAACTAAACCATGGCACCAGGTGTCTCATCCAGTCTCTTTTTAAACATTTCCAGTGATAGTGACGCCACCACCTCCCTGGGCAGCCCATTCCAAAGGCCAATCACAGTGTCACAATATCACCAAGGTTGGAAGAGACCTCAAAGATCATCGAGTCCAACCTGTCACCACAGACCTCATGACTAGACCACGGCACCAAGTGTCATGTCGAATCCCCTCTTGAACACCTCCAGGGACGGCGACTCCACCACCTCCCCGGGCAGCACATTCCAATGGCTAATGACTCTGTGAAGAACTTTCTCCTCACCTTGAGCCTAAACTTCCCCTGGCGCAGCTTGAGACTGTGTCCTCTTGTTCCGGTGCTGGTTGCTAGAGAGAAGAGGCCAAACCCTTCCTGGCTACAACCACCTTTCAGGTAGCTGTAGAGAGCAATGAGGTTGCCCCTGAGCCTCCTCTTCTCCAGGCTAAACAATCCCAGGTCCCTCAGCCTCTCCTCATAGGGCTTGTGAATCACTCTTTCTGTGATTCTTGATGTTATAGGTAAGGATGAGGAGTAGGGCTTGGGAGTTAAAATGCGAGGTTTTAGTTGTGGGGTGAAAAGGAAACACTCAGGGTTTCATACAGATCATATTGAACAGACTCTCATTCTTACTGACTTTAGCCCCTGAAAAGCCCGTATATCAGAAGTGGGTGCTGTTCAGAAAGGTGTGTTCTTGTCCAGTAGTTCTCAGTTTTCTCTTAAAATCCAGATATGAGACGTGAAGGGATATGTTCAGAACTCATTAAAAACTTGTTAACACAGTCCAAGTTAAAAACCACAGAGGGAACACTCATCATATAAATCAGATAATGATTGAGGTTCACAAAATCTTGTGCAGAAAGAGCTCTTGCAGATATTTGTGCAGGTGAGTAGCTTTGGGGTCTTCCGTTATTTCTGCTAAAGTCAGGGTCAGCAAATGGGCATCCAGTAAAATATGTGCTGAGGTGTTAAAATAAGCATTTAATAAATGGAAAATGGAAAATAACTACAGACTGGCTAACAGAAAAAGACAGAATATGACTTAAGGAACCGAGTGAACTTAAGGACAGAGTGAAACCCCACATTTACTATATTTGGTGGCAAAAGATAAAGCTCAATAACCAAACTAAAAGATGCATTCCAGAGGGACCTTGACAGGCTGGAGAGGTGGGCACAAGCCAACCTCATGAGCTTCAACAAGACCAAGGGCAGGGTCCTGCATCTGGGTCGAGGCAATCCCAGGCACAAACCCAGGCTGGGCAGTGACTGGCTGGAGAGCAGCCCTGAGGAGAGAGACTTGGGGGTGCTGGTGGACGAGAAGCTCAACAGGAGCTCTCAATGTGCACTTGCAGCCTGGAAAGCCAATCAGATCCTGGGCTGCATCAAGAGAAGTGTGGCCAGCAGGTCAAGGAAGGTGATTCTCCCCCTCTACGCAGCTCTGGTGAGACCCCAGCTGGAGTACTGCCTCCAGTTCTGGAGCCCCTATTACAAGAGAGATATGGACGTGCTGGAAGGTGTCCAGAGAAGGGCCACGAGGATGATCAGAGGGCTGGAGCACCTCTCCTATGAGGACAGACTGAAGGAGTTGGGGCTGTTCAGTCTGGAGAAGAGAAGGCTCTGAAGTGACCTAATTGTGGCCTTCCAGTATCTGAAGGGAGCCTACAGGAAGGCTGGGGAGGGACTTCTCAGGCTATCAGGTAGTGATAGGACTAGGGGGAATGGAATGAAGCTGGAAATGGGGAGATTCAGGCTGGACGTGAGGAAGAA
Organism: Picus viridis; assembly: GCA_033816785.1. Classification (NCBI taxonomy): domain Eukaryota; kingdom Metazoa; phylum Chordata; class Aves; order Piciformes; family Picidae; genus Picus; species Picus viridis. Next base: position 6,006,634 of record CM066576.1, on the reverse strand, counting down.
GTTCTTCCCCATGAGAGTGGTGAAGCCCTGGAATGGGTTATCCAGGGAGGTGGTTGAGGCCCCGTCCCTGGAGGTGTTTAAGACCAGGCTGGATGAGGCTCTGGCCAGCCTGATGTAGTGTGGGGTGTCCCTGCCCATGGCAGGGGGGTTGGAACTAGATGATCCTTGTGGTCCCTTCCAACCCTGACTGATACTATGATACTACTATGATCACCTTGTAGCCAAAAGTGTGTAAGAAGTGAAAAACAAAACAGGGCAGCAAAAAAATCCACAATCAGTTTCAGAGATAACTGTCAAATGACTGAAGAAATAGCTTGCTGTGTTTATACATAAAAATGATAAATGGAAGATTGGGTGAACTGTGGTAGGGCTGCAATAAAATTATGGTTTAGTTGTCATGAAGTCTTGGGTGACAGGTTGGACTTGATGATCCTTGAGGTCTTTTCCAACCTTATTGATTCTATGAGTCTATGAGTCTATGAAAGAATTATTCAATTTATAATCATTAACAAAAAGTAAGTTACAGTATATAAAGGTATATATAATTGCCATACATAAGGGTAATGGGCATCATAAGCCAAACTTACTGTGGTTTTTTGGGTGTAGTCACAGGTGTAATTTCTAAATGCAGTATATGGATATTCTACTCATACTTTCACATACTCTCAAAGTATGTTCTTCTTTTTCTATCAGTTCCTCCATTATTGATTGCATGGAGAGACAAGGTGTGGAGAGAACAAATAACCCTGCTCAGATTACCTCCATCTTCAGCACCTGTTGACAGTTTGATTATTTCTGTTGAAATGAACAGGAGGCATAAATTCTGCTCTTCCCTCTTGCCTGACCACAGGCAGATGCTTAACACCAGTGGGGAAAATAACTGTCTCCTCATATACCTGAAGCAAACCAAAAATTGCTGCCCCTGGAGCTAAGTGAGATTTCAGGGGCAAGGTGAGAAATGTACATCTCTCATGATGAGGCACTGGTTAAACATTTGGCTTTGTGTGTGTATGTTCTTTATTTGCATCAAAGTCAAGACTGGCTCTTTCTGTAGTGCAAAACTCTTCTTTGATGGGTGCTTTCTAAAGCTGCCAACAACACAAAAATGCATTAAAACAATAAAGGGAGATGTAAAATAAAAATAACAATGCAATGGAATAAGTTTACTTAGCAGAATTTGTATCCTTATGGCATTATCATATTGACTCCCTTGAAGTTCAATGCAAAAATTCGTTGCTTTCCCAGATTTCTGGCTAAGTACTTCATCCCAGACTGTCTAGCCCATGAAGGACTTTCTGCATGGTCCTCAGCCTTCTTTCTGAGACCAAGCCCAAACTTCCCTCTCCACAGCTTGAGACTGTGTCCTCTTGTTCTGCTGCTGGTTGCCTGGGGAAGAGACCAACCCCCTCCTGGCTAAAACCTCCTTCAGGTAGTTGTAGACTGCAATAAAGTCTCCCTTGAGCCTTCTCTTCTCCAGCTAAGCAACCCCAGCTCCCTCAGCCTCTCCTCACAGGGCTTGTGCTCCAAACCCCTTACCAGCTTCGTTGCCCTTCTCTGGACACATTTGAGCAACTCAACAACTTTCCTAAACTGAGGGCCTAGGACTGGACACAGGACTCAAGGTGTGGCCTAACCAGTGCTGAGTACAGGGGAAGAATGACCTCCCTAATCTAGAAGAGTCTGAGCGAGTTAGGAGCATAATATTGTATTTAGACTGACTACTACTTCATCATCATTCAGGCATTATTACTCTGCCTGCTTTCAAAAGAGGCTTAAGGATTTGACTCATCAAGGACTGCCAGAAATCAATTTTGTAAGAAGTCAATGACCAGAGGTTTCTGTGCTATGTACTGTGGATGTTTAATAGACACTGTGACTCATTCTACTTGTTTAGCACCAAGCTAGTAGTTTTGACTGTTAGTCCCTTGCTTTAAGTTAGATACTATAAAACTGATGAATGTCAATGAAAATACCATGTTTTAATATACCCATTAAGAGTGACTATCAAACCTTGTAAAAGCAATATGGCTTGGAGGATCAGCTGCAGCCTATTTAACACAGAGAGCAGTTATCATAGCCTGGATTACAGGCACTTTCAGAGCATTCTGTTTTGTGAACTGCTCTTCACATTGCCATTTGCTTTATTTTTCTGAATTAATTCTCACAGTTATTACACATCTGAATCTTGCCTTTATTCGTAGGCTTAAACTGTGCTGCTGTCAAGTTATATGAGGGATCATACAATTTGATGTCATCTATAAAATCAAGAGCAAAACAACATATCAAGGTCCTCAAGCACAACTTAATTGACCAAAGGACTTAAGAGCTTGTCAAGCTCAACAAGACTCTGAGCAACAGGATCTAGTGGAGGATGTCCCTTCTCACCACATGGGGATTGGACTGGATGACATTTGGGACTGTGATAACTTATTTGTTTAGGGACAGATTCCCTACCTATGTACATTAAAACCAAATTCTTCCTGGCCCCTCCACCCAAATCATACTAATACTTGTAAACAAGGTACTGCTTGCTGTGACTGAATAAGAATTAGAGAATTTAGGATAGGCATAGCTGGGAATCACCTCAGACTTCTTCCCAGTATAAAAATCTGCTACTATTTAATTATAGTTTTGTCAAAGCTAAGTGTTTAGAGTTTACATCCAGACAGAGGTTGGTCTCTTCTCCCAGGCAGCCAGTACCAGAACAAGAGGACACAGTCTCAGGCTGTGCCAGGGGAGGTTTAGGCTGGAGGTTAGGAAGAAGTTCTATACAGAGAGAGTGATTGCCCATTGGAATGGGCTGCCTGGGGAGGTGGTGGAGTCACCTTCACTGGAGGTGTTCAGGAGGAGACTTGATGGGGTGCTTGGTGCCATGGTTTAGTTGTTTAAGTGGGTTGGATTGGTTGATGGGTTGGATGCGATGATCTTGAAGGTCTCTTCCAACCTGGTTTATTTTATTGTATTGTATTGTATTTAGGGCTTCAGGTAATGATAGGAATAGGGGAAATGGAAAAAGACAGAAATGGGCAGATTGAGATTGGATGTTAGGAAGAAGTTCTTCCCCATGAGGGTGGTGAGACACTGGAAGAGGCTGCCCAGGGAGGTGGTGGAAGCCTCATCCCTGGAGGTTTTTAAGGCCAGGCTGGATGTGGCTCTGGGCAACATGCTGTAGTGCGAGATGACCCTGCCCATGGCAGGGGGTTTGGAACTGGCTGATCCTTGAGGTCCCTTCCAACCCTAACAGTTCTATGATTTACAGGGCTTTTGTTTATTGTGTTGTTTGTGTTTTGTTGTTTGTTTTTTTTTCTGAGAGATGGTAGGGGGTATTTATTTATTTATTTATTTCTACCGAAATATCTTACTACTGCAGAGAAAGATCTGAAAAGATCAATAAGACACCATTAGTCCTGCTTGAGAAATCATTTAAAACAAAATCAGAGATGCTGTTCATGTGAAAAGCTTTTCGGGTTTGGACAATCCATGAGGTTTTGGAAACTCCACAGTGATCAGACAGTGCAATTATCCAGTGGTTTCGTGTGAACTCAGCATGATTCAACCCCTCACATCTCCTGGAAGACTGTAGCTCCTTGTCTACCTTTCATAGCTTCTTGGTCTCAGAGCTGTGGAGCCTGGGCCTGGCAGTCTGTAAAGTGTGTGGAGGTAGTGGAAAAACCTCATGAGAGCTTAGCAGGGTGCCTTTGATGTAGTAGCAGAGAATAACAGCTCTTGTTGTTAGCTACCACTGCCAATGTGAACTGAGGTTTGAATCCTGTTGATAGATTTACCCTGGCAGAGCTCAGATAGGAGGAAAGAAAAAGAAACTGCAAAGTCCATTAACAAATGATATGATGGAGTAATAGCAATCAGATTTTGTTGTTGTTTCTCTATTTTAAACCCTACGTTTTAAAACCTAAGGCCGGATAAAAAAAATCAGATTGTGTCCCATGAAAACCAAGCAGCAGCATGCTATCATTTTCCTTAAGATGTAGACATATGCAAGCAACATTCATCCTGGCACTGTTTCAGTTTAGTTTTCATATTTAACGTTCTTTGAAGGTTCGTTACATTTATTTTTATAGCTGAAGTTATTGTCTGCCACCCTTAGATGACACTCACAGTCCTGTGCCATGTCCAGTTTCAAAGCCACTTGACTATTGGGTTTCTCACTGTGTCCTTAAAGCTGTAGCTTGTGTTTTCCAGTAAAACTGAGGAAAAGGAAACAGGTTAGCTGCAATTACTCCAAAATGCTAATGCTGACCCTGCTATTTATAGATACGAGCCAGCAGTGTGCCCAAGTGCCCAAGAAGGTCAATGGCTTCCTGGCCTATACCAGGAACAGTGTGGCCAGCAGGAGCAGGGGGTCTTTACCCGTGTACTCAGCACTGGTTAGGCCACACCTTGAGTCCTGTGTCCAGTTCTGGGCCCCTCAGTTTAGGAAAGATGTTGAGTTGCTGGAATGTGTCCAGAGAAGGGCAACAAAGCTGGGGAGGGGTTTGGAGCACAGCCCTGTGAGGAGAGGCTGAGGGAGCTGGGGTTGCTTAGCCTGGAGAAGAGGAGGCTCAGGGGAGACCTTATTGATGTCTACAACTACCTGAAGGGAGGTTTTAGCCAGGTGGGGGTTGGTCTCTTCTCCCAGGCAACCAGCAGCGGAACAAGAGGACAGGAATGGGCTGCCCAGGGAGGTGGTGGAGTCACCATCACTGGAGGTGTTTAGGAAGAGACTTGATGGGGTGCTTGGTGCCGTGGTTTACTTGATTAGATAGTGTTGGATGATAAGTTGGACACAATGATCTCAAAGGTCTCTTCCAACATGGTTAATTTCTCTTCTCTTCTCTTCTCTTCTCTTCTCTTCTCTTCTCTTCTCTTCTCTTCTCTTCTCTTCTCTTCTCTTCTCTTCTCTTCTCTTCTCTTCTCTTCTCTTCTCTTCTCTTCTCTTCTCTTCTCTTCTCTTCTCTTCTCTTCTCTTCTCTTCTCTCTTCTCTCTTCTCTTCTCTTCTCTTCTCTTCTCTTCTCTTCTCTTCTCTTCTCTTCTCTTCTCTTCTCTTCTCTTCTCTTCTCTTCTCTTCTCTTCTCTTCTCTTTTTCTCTTGCTTTACCCATCGAACTAGCAACACAGACAGATGTTTAGATGTGGCAGCACAGAAGTCATCTTCTGAAAAATGTTCCGTCCTTGAAAAGAGCAGCAGAATATTTTTGTGATGTGTGACAGCTGCATTTGGAGTTATTCTCTCATATCTGAACATATGCTAAAGGATCACATTCTGGAGAAGGATCTAGAGCACAAATCCTGTGAGGAATGATTGAGGGAAAAGGAGGCTCACAGGAAACCACCTCACTTTCTACAGCTACCTGAAAGGAGATTGAAGTGAAGTGGGGGGTCAGCCTCTCCTTCCACTTACAAAGTGATAGGACAAGAAGTGATGGCCTCAGGTTGTATCAGGGGAGGTTTAGGTTGATATCAAGTGGAAAAAATTTCCACAGAAAGGGTTGTCAAAGCCTGGAACAGGCTGCCTGGGGAAGTGGTGGACTCACCATCCCTGGAAGGATTTAGATAACATATAGGTGTGGTGCTAAGGAACATGGTTTAGTGGTGACCTGGTGGTGCTGAGTTGACAGTTGGACTTTATGATCTTAAAAGTCTCCTCCAACCAAAATGATTCTGTGATTCTATAGCCTGTAAGTGGAATTGCTGTGGTTCTTTACGTTGAAACAAGGTTCCTATTTTCAGTGGAGACACGGCCTGAAATAAATCTATATTATTTAAATTAAAGATAAAAGAGATCACCCATATAAGTAAATTAAGCTAGATACACTGACTCTGATGAAGTTGCAAGCAGGCACAAGTGTTAATATACTGGAGCATTTTCACAGAGGAAATGAATTACACCATGGGCCATGCAACTGTAAAGTCGAGCGGAAATTGTAACCACGGAAAAAAATCAACGACTGAGTCTAAACTGTGAAGGATGCTGGCAAAGGTCCAGGAAAAGGTATGGTTGGTGCCAAACTCACATAAAGGAATGGTTTAACAGTCAGTCCAATTACTATAACTGCCTTTTTCCCCCCTTTCTTTCTTCTTTTAGCTGTTTTTCCTATTGTAACTAATCTCATTAAATAAGGCTCATTGTCTCTCCCCGTCAGACAACAGGCTTATTGAGGAGAGCTCTGCCATGCATTGAGATCCTTCAGCAGGATTTGAAAGGGGCAACAGCACATCATAAAAAAGTGGGATGGACTGGGAGGGTTCCAGCCTGAAAGGCAGGGGGGAAAAAAAGCCTTCACAGCCTGTCTGAAATCCTGCACCACTTGAAGACATCTCCTGGAAAAGCTTGTGTGAAATCCCATCAATGTTTAAGATTATTGGAAGGTGGGAGTGAGAAGTATTTTTGGCCTGCCTGGTGATTCCATAAACCTATAGCAGCATGACAAAAGGAGGAATAAGCCACCAGGATTAGTGCAGAAGTGAAATTAAATGCAGGGAAAGGTCAGGTTTAAGAATCTGATCCAACTCCCTCAGTAGGAATGGGAAATTTCCTATTAAACTAGTAAAGAATTAGAACAACTTTAGTTACAAAATACCTCTTCACTTTTCCACAACTTTCATTTCTTGCAGGAATGTTTGGTCAAGTGAATGGTGGTCGTTAAAAAGCCTCTCAGGAAATAAGTCCTCCAAGACATAGTGATAACAATAACACAGAGATGAGTAAATTAAACCCATAGTAATTATTAGTATGAATAACCAATATTTGCAACTACAATTCTGAGACAAGTCTAATTATTTGGACTCATTGGAGTCACCATCACTGGAGGTGTTTAGGAAGAGACTGGATGGGTGCTTGGTGCCATGGTTTAGTTGATTAGATAGTGTTGGATGATAGGTTGGACTCGATGATCTCAAAGGTCTTTTCCGGTCTGGTCTGGTCTGGTCTGGTCTGGTCTATTCTATTCTATTCTATTCTATTCTATTCTATTCTATTCTATTCCATTCCATTCCATTCCATTCCATTCCATTCCATTCCATTCCATTCCATTCCATCTTATGTGTCTTTTCCAGCTTAAATGATTCTATGATTTCAGTAGCTCAGGTAAGAAACATTTGCTGTCAAGGTTTAAAGTTTAAGCAACTACAGAGTGAGTGAAGGTGAAGAAGATCATTTGGCTCTTGTTTCAGTACAAGAGAATAAAGCTCAGCAATTTGTTCACTTGCTGGACTGGAAACCATTTGGCAGAGGATAAAGGTGTCTTGCTAGTCTACAAGTACAATTATATTGACAAATTATGCAGTCATTCTGATCTGTGAAAACATAGATGTAATATAGAGAAAAGTGCCACAGAGCTTAATCCTGGTCTGATTCCTACAGGAGTGCATGCAATGCAAAGACTCTAGATCTTCCAGAGCTTATTCAGGTGCTACCAACAGCACCACACTGTTAGTGTTATACTCTGTCTAGTTAAGTAATTCCTGCTCTTGAGTTGAAATAAATAGTTTGGTCAAAATGTAGCTTGTCCAGTTCCAGGACTCAGAGAAGCTCAAAGCTCTTTGGGAACCAGAGCAAGAACCTCTGGGTTGCCTCTCTTTGTGCCTAGGGACATGCTTTATGTGTGAGGCTTAAGCAGAATCTTCTCATGGTGGAATAATGGGAAGAGTAATTCTGATTTAAACCTGTATTCTTAAAAGTAACTTCATTTTCAAAACAGTATATAGTTACAGAAAAGCTATTAATACATTCAGTTAACAGATGAGGAAAGTGAGGTACAATTTGCATGGAATCCTTCACATAGATAGCAATAAAGGCAACAACAGTCTAGTCTTTTCAGTCAGACTTTTTGCTCACTTGTGACCACCATCAAAGCAAATTCCACCTGTTTGCTTTTGTGTTTACGTTCCTCTGGCCTCACTATGTTGTTCTTCTCTTTGGCTTTGTCCTTCTGCCTTTTCCATTTCTATCCCATACACCCAGCCAAGGGCTCATGGCTCTATGCTAAGTCTGTTCACAGAGTTCACTGGGCTCAAGAGAAAGATAGCCACAGAGAGACAAATTCAACAAACCCTTCATGGCTTCAAACTCTCTGAACCTCATCTGTGGGAAACCATAAGAGCCCTGTGCTTTCTTACAGGGAACCTAAAGGCTGACAGACTACAGTTTTTACTTTGAGGAAAAAATAGCAAAGAATTTTATTGAAAATGTGTTTGGTTTGGTTTGGTTTGGTTTGGTTTGGTTTGGTTTGGTTTGGTTTGGTTTGGTTTGGTTTGCTTTGCTTTGCTTTGCTTTGGTTTTGGTTTTGGTTTTGGTTTTGGTTGGGTTGGGTTTGCGTCTGGTTTGGTTTAGTTTGGGTTGGGTTTGACGTGGGTTTGGTTTTGCTTTGCTTGGTTTTGCTTTGCTTTTGACTAAGCATCACCAAAAGCATTCAACCTTACTACAGAAAGTCAAGACCTTCTGGAATTTTGACCATAACTGAACAGAACATGCTTGCATTGCCCTAGGAAAATTTCACTGCCTAGGAAAAAGGCAGCATAAGGATGGAAAGAAAAATGTATGGAGAGAGAATGCTTATATATAAATAGTGTCTTCAATGAACTGCTAGGCACAATGTTAACTTTTAAGTGAATTTCCCTTCAATGTTGCACCTATTGAGGACAGTAAGTGTGATCCAGGTGAACTAATTAACTTGTATCCTGGAGAAGGAGATTGTCACTAAGGAAATGCAGTACAAAGGAAAATTTAAGCATACTATACCCTGGCATGTAGCAACAGGGGGAAAAAACAAGCCACAAACATTAAGTAGATTAAAAATAACTGTCATGTTACATCACAGAAGCTTTATCCCTCAGTCCTGGCACATCTCTACACAGCAGTTATCATTAGTGGTTGCATTTAAGAAAAACAAAAACCTGTTCTTTTTGTTGTCATTGGTATCTTAAAAAAGCAGAGGTATTGTGGGCAAATCAAACTCAATTGTAAAATGAAGTGAATTCCCCAGCCATAGCCAGTTTGGTGGAAACCTGATGAATTAGATTAGATCTTCTGTCAATTCATCAAGAGCAGTCAGATCTTCATCATCAGATATAGGGCAGTGGATATTCATCTGCTGCAAGTTGCCTGTGTAAAGGACTGGAACCCATTGAGCTATCACAAGCCCTATGAGGAGAGGCTGCGGGAGCTGAGGTTGCTTAGCCTGGAGAAGAGGAGGCTCAGGGGAGACCTTATTGCTCTCTACAGCTACCTGAAGGGAGGATGTAGACAGGCAGAGGTTGGTCTTTTCTCCCAGGCAACCAGCACCAGAACAAGAGGACACAGTCTCAAGCTGTGCCAGGGGAGATTTAGACTGGATATTAGGAAGAAGTTCTTCATTAAGAGAGTGATTGCCCATTGGAATGTGCTGCCCGGGGGAGGTGGTGGAGTCACCATCATTGGAGGTGTTTAGGAGGAGACTGGATGGGGTGCTTGGTGCCATGGTTTAGTTGATGAGATGGTGTTGGATGATAAGTTGGACACGATGATCTCAAAGGTCTCTTCCAACCTGGTTTATCCTATCCTATCCTATCCTATCCTATCCTATCCTATCCTATCCTATCCTATCCTATCCTATCCTATCCTATCCTATCCTATCTTATCTTATCCTATCCTATCCTATCCTGATTTATGCCTAGTGGTCTGCATCCCCATTGGTTTTATTGCTTTACATAAAAGTTTTGTGCCTGGATTCTTGCTGTGTGGTAGAACTGGTCTGGTCATTCAGAGACCCAGGTGATTCCACTCACAGCAATTTTCCATACTTACACAGAGAGGGAAAATATTTCTGGTTATTTTTAAGGTTTGGATCCTTCAGTAAAACTTTCATTGTACTTTTCAGGTTTTAAAAGTCCTTTTCATGTTTTAACTATCTTGCCTGTGACATTGCATGAATAATGTACTAGGAAGTAGAAGTTCATCAAAGAATCATTTGATAACATCCTGGGTTTTCCTTGTATAATTTTATATAGGAATAGATTTTATATTCTTCTATAATGATTTTGTGGTTGTGAAAAGATATGGTCTTACCACCTATCTGGAAATTCCTTACACAAATTCTGAGGCCTTTCCAACAGCAGCAACCACATTTGAACTACAAGGTAGGTAACTTCTATGCATTGTCGCTCCCTTAAATATTTATTGTGCTCTTCCTTTTTTTAGAGAAAGAATTCCTGGTTTGGTTGGGTTTAGTTTTGTTGTTGTTGTTGTTTGGGTCTTTTTTGTTTTGGTTTTCAGTTGAAAACAGGTCATCTACTATGAAATAGGATAATGAGAGTAAAAACTTTGTAGGCTGTAAAATGTTCAGGGAAGTTATTAATATTTTGTTGCTTCTACATATAGTAAGGAGCAAAAAGGAGCAAAAAGGAGCAAAAAGGAGCCCTTCTTGACTGGTCATCTCAACAGTAAGAATTATACCCATAATAAGTAGTAGTTGTTCACCCCAGGGCACATTATGAACATCATCTCTTTTTTAGGCTCACACAATCAAAACAGGCCACAATGGTCATCACATTTCTTCCTCACCTACAGCTGGGCAGTGCTGCCAAACTTTCCTTGCATAGTGACATGGTAAACAATATTGTTTTGATGACAACATGATTATTTCACTTAAGAAGCTCTTAGAGTAGAGTAGAGTAGAGTAGAGTAGAGTAGAGTAGAATAGAATAGAATAGAATAGAATAGAATAGAATAGAATAGAATAGAATAGAATAGAATAGAATAGAATAGAATAGAATAGAATTAACCAGGTTGGAAAAGACCTTCGAGATCATTGAGTCCAGCGTATCACCTAACACCATCTAATCAATTAAACTCTGGCACCAAGTGCCTCATCCAGTCTCTTCCTAAACACCTCCAGTGATGGTGACTCCACCACCTCCTCGGGCAGCACATTCCAATGGCCAGTCTCTCTTTCTGTGAAGAATTTCTTCCTAACATCCAGCCTAAACCTCCCGTGGTGCAGCTTGAGGCTATGTCATCTTTTTCTGGTGCTGGTTGCCTGGGAGAAGACACCAACCCCCACCTGCTTACAACCTCCCTTCAGGTAGTTGTAGACAGCAATAAGGTGTCCCCTGAGCCTCCTCTTCTCCAGGCTAAGCAACCCCAGCTCCCTCAGCCTCTCCTCACAGGCCTGTGCTCCAAACCCCTCCCCAGCTTTGTTACCCTCCTCTGGACACATTCCAGCAACTCAACATCTTTCTTATCCTTCTTTGGTTATTTACAGGCAACTTTTCCATTCCCTTTCCATAGTCCAGTCATATTTATCAATTATATTTTACTGATACAAGTATGCCATGAATTTCTGACCTTTCTATTTACCTGTGATTAGGATGTGACATTATTTGAGACAGGAAGAGTGGGCCAAGTGTGGCTATTAGCCACGGAAATAGACTTTTATATTTCAACTATTTGCCACAATCCCCTTTTAACTTAGTTCAAACAGCAGGTCTGCACTGAGGGTGTTGGCTTCCAGTATCATAATTTTTATAACCTACAGGTGTTTCCATTCTTGCTGAGTTTCCCACTCCTTTCAACAGCAATTGAGGCCTCAGATTTGGCACGTTTTGGAGAGCAGTTCAGCTGTTTGAATATGTACTCTTCCTCAGGATTCATCACATTACTTTTCACACTCTGTTGACTGAGTTAATTCACTCTTATTCTGAAACTGGAATCTAAAATACCCATGTGGGAACCAACACAGTAGATGGCTGGAGTTAGGAGAGTTGAGTCCCAGCTCAGTGATTAGTTTGAATAGAGTTGTCTATATGTGGTGTCACTATCCTGCCCTGATTAAAGACATTTTCCAAATCTATTTATCTGTCTATCTCTCTGCCTAGTTGTCTGTCTATCTATCTATCTATCTATCTATCTATCTATCTATCTATCCTACTATCTACCTACCTACCTACCTGAAGGGAGGTTGTAGCCAGGTGGGGGTGGCCTCTTCTCCCAGGCAATCAGCACCAGAACAAGAGGACAGAGTCTCAAGCTGCAACAGGGGAGGTTTAGGCTGGAGGTGAGAAGAAAGTTCTTCACAGAGAGAGTTGTTAGCCATTGGAATGTGCTGCCCAGGGAGGTGGTGGAGTCACCATCCGTGGAGGTGTTCAAAAAGGCATTGGACGTGGCACCTGGTGCCATGCTTTAGTAGTCATAAGGTGTTGGGTGACAGGTTAGACTTGATGATCTTTGAGGTCTTTTCCAACCTTATTAATTCTATGATGATTCTATGATTCTATTATCATTATCTATCTAACTATCTAACTATCTATCTATCTATCTATCTATCTATCTATCTATCTATAATCTATTCATCCATCCATCCATCCATCCATCCATCCATCCATCCATCCATCTATCCATCCATCCATCTATCCACCTAGCTATCTATTGCATTTGTATCTGTCACCCCCTGGCACAACATCTCCCAACTTTGACGGCAGATCAAATAAATGGTTCAAACTGTAATGCATTTCCAGTCCTGAGCCTGACTAACAGAATAAAGCTTCACGTTAAGACGAAAATCTGGTCTCCCTTAACTGTGTGAAGCAGAAACACACAAAACACACCCTCAGTTTAGGAAAGATTTTGACTTGCTGGAAGGTGTCCAGAGAAGGGCAACAAAGCTGGGGAGGGGTTTGGAGCACAAGCTCCAGCAACTCAACATCTTTCCTAAACTGAGAGGCCCAGAACTGGACACAGGACTCAAGGTGTGGCCTAACCAGTGCTGAGTACAGAGGCAGAATGATGGGTGTGTATGTTTACTCAGAAGTGTGGGATTTTGTGCATATTGCTTTAAAGGAATTAAACCCCACTTCTTCTCAGGCTCACTAATGTAAAACCAAACAAACAAACAAACAGGAAAAACAAAAACCAACAACAAAAACCAAAACCAAGTAGTAATTGCTCAAAACACTTCCACCCAACAAAGAAAAGAAATTTAATCAGGGAATATTTTCAACCCATTGTTCTCCATTTTTGGGTTTATTTGTTTCAGTTTGCATGAAGATGAAGACTGACATTGGGTTGTAGGAAGCTGTTATCAGCAAGCAGCATCCCAGCCTCTGTGTTTAGAGGTAAGTTAATGAAATAGAAGGTTCCAGTGCTGGATCTCTGTCCTGAAGCAGCAGGTCTGGCTTCCTCTTCAGAACAGCGTCAGTCTCATTTGCTCACTTCCATGGCCTATGTGAGCTCTCAAATTGTTCCTGGCCTTTCTTTTTTTTTTTTTTTTTTTTTTTTTTCTCCTTTCCTTGCTGATTATTAGGCACATCTGTCCAAAACCTTGGCACAGAGCAAGGCAATTAAATTCTATAGCAGATTTTGGACAAATATCTCAGGCCGTGCTTTGGGTCTAGTTAACTGCTATAGACGGAGAAAGGTAACGCTAATTTTCTGTGTAATATTGGCCAAGCCAATTAGGTTTTCAAACCTTTGTGCCTGAAGTTAAGCATATAAATTATTTTTCAGGTATTTAAATAAAATTGGCTAGGTTTTCCAAGAAGCTGAGAATCTTCTGAGTCAATTTTCTTTAGTTTTCATTAAAACTTTAGGTGATCACTGCAGCAATATCTTTCATGTCTGGATTAAATCTTGTGTGTGTGTGTGTCTGTTTTAAATCAACCTTGGATTGGGAGCTATATTCTGAATTACCTCCTGAGTTTATTTCTAAACTTCCCAAGAGCAAAATTATTATAAAGCATCCCTTGTAGGTACCTTGTCCAGAACAGGGACTTAGAATCATAGAATCAGTCAGGGTTGGAAGGGACCACAAGGAGCATCTAGGTTCAACCCCCTGCCATGGGCAGGGACACCTCACACTACAGCAGGCTGGCCAGAGCCTCATCCAGCCTGGTCTTAAACACCTCCAGGGATGTGGCCTCAACCACCTCCCTGGACAACCCATTCCAGGGCTTCACCACTCTCATGGGGAAGAACTTCCTCACATCCAGCCTGAATCTCCCCATGTCCAGCTTCATTCCATTCCCCCTAGTCCTATCACTACCTGGTATCCTGAGAAGTCCCTCCCCAGCCTTCTTGTAGGCCCCCTTCAGATACTGGAAGGCCATAACTTAATCCATACAGGTAAATAAGAGCTATGCTGCATAATTTTAAATGGAAATTCCAGCACATGTTTTCATTTGAAACTGGAAGTTAGTACCATTTTTCTTTTGTTCCCAGGGGAAAATAAGAAGCACTTCTTTTCTCTAATGATTCATACACTTATCCAGGAAGTGGGAACCAGCTGCATGCTTTAGCTCTTATTCAAGTAAAACAGGATGTAACTTAGGTATTATTAGTAGGATATTGATATTATTAGTATTGGGGTACTGAATACATTTTGACTGCTTAATTTGAACTTATTGCTGGACTTAGGGAGTTGTCTCAAAATCAGTAGCGTGACACATGACACATTCATGTGAGAAATTTAGCTTTAATGAGTGGCTTTTTCAAAGCACAACACTTCATCCAGGCTTTTAGGCTCTTGAAGCTGGCATTTTCTGACCTAGTGGGTTAACTGCTTGGGATCATCCACATTCTTTGAAAGATTTGTCTTCAACAGGAGTGGGCTCTGCTTGTCAGTTGCCAGAGCAGACACAGGGAGATCAAGTTTACATGATTGCTGCAACACTGTAATGTGATCCCATCTATGTGCACATACCACTCATAGCAAAGCAGAGCCTCAGTTCCTTCTGAGAGTCTCTAAGTGCTATCATAAAATGAGCAAAAATTATCCCAAAGACAACAGAGTTGTACAACTGGCATTATCAGAGCACCCACAAGTTCATCTGAGACTGAAAACTTATTGCTTTAGTCACTGCATGTAGATGTCATAATATGTGGTCACTGCCCCAAGAGATACATCAACAGAAATTAATAGATCAACAGAAAAGAGCCACAGTAGCTAGTTGTTGGAACAACTTGCCAAGAATTTTAATAAACTGATCATCAAGTTCTGAAAGCCAACTACATCTGTGTCTTTCTGAAAGCTGAGATGGGCTTCATACAAGAACCTGTAAGTACAAGAAGTGAGACTCAACTTGTGTCTTGCTGAAAAGTCATTCACCTAAGACTCCCCATGTGGCCTGTGGAGGTAGATAAATGAGATACATCACCTTCAGCAGCATGTTCTTCTCCTAACAACATCAGAGTGAGCAGAGATAGTAGAAATGAGTCCTTATCAAGCCCTGATTCTGTCAAGCCCTCCTATGAGGACAGACTGAGAGAGTTGGGGTTGTTCAGTCTGGAGAAGAGAAGGCTCTGAGGAGACCTGTCAGTATCTTAAGAGGGCCTACAAGAAAGCTGGGGAGGGACTTTTTAGGGTGTCTGGTAGTGATAGGACTAGGGAGAATGGAGCAAAACTAGAAATGGGTAGATTCAGATTGTATGCTAGGAAGAAATTCTTCCCCATGAGGGTGGTGAGACACTGGCACAGGTTGCCTGGGGAGGTGGTAGAAGCCTCATCCCTGGAGGTTTTTGCAGCCAGGCTGGATGTGGCTGTGAGCAACCTGGCCATGGGAGGGGGATTGGAACTGGATGATCCTTAAGGTCCTTTCCAACCCTGACAATTCTATGATCCTAAGATGATAGATGTGCTTAGCCCCTGACAACAGTACATCACTTTGGGTGAGATTTGTGTAGTAGCAAGGATCATTCCACTTGGTGGTTATACACTTGTGAGACTGGCTGGAAGGCAAGCCCTCAAAATATGAGACAGGGACATTGAATTTTTATATTTTAATATGTATATCTTATTTTTTTATGTAGCTGCTATTTTGTGGAGGCTTGCCTTAACAAAGGATGGAATTTTAATGTGATCTGGAGGCTGGAGTGAAAGCTTGTAAACATTTTTACTGCTATTTATATCACTGTTTAGTTAGCAGTACTGGAAGGTATTAATATCACCCTCTGCATTATTAGAATGTAGGAAATGATGAGAAACATTCATCATGACAGAAGGGGGGGGGGGAAGAGAGAATAAAAAAGTGAAGAATTTTCTCCCTCCCTTTTTTTTTGTTAATTAATAACTCAAAAAAATCTTTTGTAACTGCTAACAAGAAAATAAGGTCTACAAAATAAGAAATATCATGGTAGAAATAGGCATGGGTATAAAAATGGTAATAACAACAACAGCAACCATCAAATCCACTTTTAAGGTAGAAAACAAGGTAATTAACTCTGCTCCCATCGTGATGGTCTCATTTGAATGCCTGAAATTCCCTTTATTTTCTCCTTTGTTTGCTCTGTTTCCTTGCACCCATGTGCTTTTATCATCTCTGTTGTTTATTCATGGCAGAGCCAGTTGCAGCTTTCCATCAAAAAGGAAAGGGGGGGGAAGAAAAGAAGAACAGAGGGGGAAAAATAAATAATAATAATAATAATAAAAAACAACTGTACCATCCTCCAACTGGCCAAACGTGGAGGTTGGAGACCACACGGGGATCAAAGCGATATGAGGACAACAGGGGTTTCATTAAAATGTTCTCCTCTCTGCCTGAGGAAAGAGCAGTGAGGACAGGGTGAGAAGGGGGGAGAGGGGAGGATGGGGGAAGGGGAAATCATCTGGCCCAAACAAGTTTAACTAAAAAAAAAATCCAAGCAAACCACCTGTGGTCTCCTTGGAAACTGGCTTGCAACCCCTCCAGCCACCTTTTAATGAAACCCCAGAGCCCCTTTATTAATTTATTAAAGAATCTATTTTCTGAAGCTTCATAAACCCCACATAACTCATATTCCAACACAGCTCCGCTATGCTAATAGCGTGCGCTGCCATGAATAATTAATTCTTTAATTAGTAATAATTAGAGGTTGTTGTATAGGTCAAACCATTGGGCTGACAGCATGCTACTGTCAAAATGTCATTTGAATTAACGGGGCTGTGGCCCTTTTCTACCCGGAATGATTCGTCGCTTGGGGTCGGCTGCCCCCTCCTCTCCAAATAATATTGTTTTAATGTTGCTTCAGAAGGTGTGGAATGGGGAAAAGGGAATGCTTAAGAGTGTGTATGGCCCAAAAGAAAAGGCTGGAGGCCTTCCAGCAGGTTCTTGGATGGGTGGATCTTGGTCTTGGCTGGAATGGAATGGAATGGAATGGAATGGAATAGAATAGAATAGAATAGAATAGAATAGAATAGAATAGAATAGAATAGAATAGAATAGAATAGAATAGAATAGAATAGAATAGGATCGGATAGGATAGAATAGAATAGAATAGAATAGAATAGAATAGAATAGAATAGAATAGAATAGAATAGAATTGAATTGAATTGAATTGAATTGAATTGAGCAGGTTGGAAAAGAACTTTGAGATCATCGAGTCCAACCTATCATCCAACACCATCTAATCAACTAAACCATGGCACCAAGCGTGCCATCCAGTCTCTTCCTAAACACCTCCAGTGATGGCAACTCCACCACCTTCCTGGGCAGTCCATTCCAATGGCTAATGTCAGTGAAGAACTTTGTCCTCACCTCAATCCTAAGCTTCCCCTGGCACAACTTGAGACTGTGTCCTCTTGTTCTGGTGCTGTTTGCCTGGGAGAATTAGTTGCCCTTGTGGAGGGAAAAAAAAAACCAAAACAAATCAAACCAAACCAAAAAACCATAAACAAACAAAACAACAACAACAAAAACAACCCAATAAAGGGATGAAAATAGTTGTACTGACGTTCTGAACTAAGTCAAATCAAATGTTTTTGTCAAAATCCTTGCCCTTTCCCTACACCCCGGCAAGGGCTGCAGCTGAGCATCTAGTTGTTCTACTAAATCAATGATGAAGGAAAAGTAATCCTTGGAACTAATATACCAACACCAGAACAAGAGGACACAGTCTCAAGCTGTGCCAGGGGAGGTTTAGGTGGATGTTAGGAAGAAGTGCTTCATAGAAAGGGTGATTGGCCATTGGAATGTGCTGCCCAGAGAGGTGGTGGAGTCACCATCACTGGAAGTGTTTAGGAAGAGACTGGATGGGGTGCTTGGTGCCATGGTTTAGTTGATTAGATGGTGCTGAGTGATAGGTTAGATTCAATTATCTCAAAGGTCGTTTCCAAACAGGTTATTTCTATTCTATTCTATTCTATTCTATTCTATTCTATTCTATTCTATTCCTATTCTATTCTACCTAGGGATTTTTGAACCTTTGTTCTATGCTTTTTCATGTGAATACAGAAGCCATGGATAAGGACAAGGTTGAAGACTGAGTGTTAGCACTGCTCTGTACTATAGGAAACAGGGGCAGAAAAAAGGGCAAAAAGTTGTCCTAAAAGTTAAACCACTTGACTGGCAAGAAGGGTTTGGGCAAAACAGTTAAGAAAGGAAGGGATATCCACAAATATAGGAGAAGTGAATGCTGAAAGTACTGATTCTGTGTCTACGTTTCACTCATGGGTGCAACACCTTCTGAGGATGGGTGACAGGTCAAACCCAGACTCGTCACCCAGACTCCAAAGGGCTCTCCACAGATCCTGGGGACCTGATTTGCAGCAGAATTTTTCATCTGACAAAAAAGGGACAGGGCTTGTCTAAACTCACTGGAACTACAAGGGGAGATCAGAGATATCTGTGGAGAGCAAATAAGATCAACAAATCACAGAATCATAGCATCAACAAGGTTGGAAAAGACCTCAAAGATCTTCAAGTCCAACCTGTCACCTAACACCTCCTGACTAGCTAAACCACGGCACCAAGTGCCACGTCCAATCCCCTCTTGAACACCTCCAGGGATGGTGACTCCACCACCTCCCTGGGCAGCACATTCCAATGGCTAACAACTCTCTCTGTGAAGAACTTTCTCCTTACCTCAAGTCTATACCTCCCTGGCGCAGTTTGAGACTGTGTCCTCTTGTTCTGTTGCTGGTTGCCTGGGAGAAGAGACCAACCCCTTCCTGGCTGCAACCTCCCTTCAGGTAGTTGTATCACAGAATCACAGAACGTTAGGGGCTGGAAGGGACCTTAAAAGATCATCCAGTCCAACCTCCCTATCAGAGCAGGATCACTTATCCCAGGTCACACAGGAACACATCCAGGCAAGGCTTGAATATCTCCAGAAACTCCACAACCCCTCTGACAGCCTGTCCCTGTTTCCATGTAACATCCTATGGAACATCAACTCAAGATGAGAAGAAATGATCAAATATGTTCATTCCCCTTATTATATATTAATAATATCATATTAATGATAGAATATTTAATTCTGTTGCAGTCTATATAATTATTATTATAGTTTATATATATATTATCTTATTCTTCTAATTATATATTTTTAGCTACTCTCAGAGGCAGGATGATGAACAGCCTGGACCTTCAGTTTGACCCATCTTAGCCATCATGTTATAAAGAACAATTCTTACATTAGGAATTTGATGCACTTAACACTCCTCTGTTTGGCATTTTGGAGGGAGCAAGTAGGATTACTCACCAAACCTGCACCACCATAATGCAGTGCTGGGTGAAGGTAAATGAGCAGGATTGCTATGGCAAGGCAGCAGAGTAACAGAATGAGCAGAGGGGAGTCTTAAGGACAAACTAGAACACAGGAGGTTTCACTTGAACTTGAGGAGAAACTTCTTTACTGTGTGGGTGCCAGAGCCCTGGAATGGGATGCCCTGAGAAGTTCTGGAGTCTTCTTTGGAGATTTTCAAAACCCACCCAGACACAATCATGCACAACCTGATCTAGACATACCTGTGTTAGCAGGTAGGTTGGATTAGATGATCTCCAGAGGTTCCTTCTAACACCTACCATTCTATGGTTCTATGACTCTGTACCAGTTGGAAGGGGGAAAGAAGAGAGAGATGAGTGGACTGGTCAGTGGATAACAAGTTGGTTGAAAGGTAGTGGTCAATGGCTCAATGTTCAAATGAAGGCTGATGGCAAGACAACCAGTAGCAGAACAAGAGGATGCAGTCTCAAGTTGTGCCAGGGGAAGTTTAGGCTTGAGGTGAGGAGAAAGTTCTTTACAGAAAGAGAGATTTGCCATTGGAATGTGCTGCCCAGGGAGGTGGTGGAGTCATCATCCCTGGAGGTGTTCAGAAAAGGATTGAATGTGGCACTTCAAGCCATGGTATTGGGTCTTAGGTAGTAGGCTGGACTTGATCTCTGAGGTCATTTCCAACCTGGTTGATTCTGTGATTCTAAAGTGGTGGCCCCCAGAGGTCCTCACTGGGACTAGGTGACCTTTAAAGATCCCTTCCAACCCAAACCATTCTCTGATTCTATTGTTCAGTCAGCTGACTGCAATGAACACGACAGAGGAACAGAGCTGCATCAGATGCAGCGAGGTAAATCACTTAGGCAGAGTCCAACACAACCACAATTTCACTGATTCAGCTCAAATACTCTGCACATCACTGTTGTACCCAACAGTACCCAACAGACCTATATGTTAAGCACTGATGGAGCAAGGGAGTCGATTCATGCATTGCATTTCATTTCACTTGAAAGATTCCAACCTGAATGGATTGGTGCTGTTGCACTCATCACAGAAATACAAATGCTCAGCCTTAATCATAAGCAAAGTGAATGAAAAGAAGTCCCCTAACTCACAACAGAATGGATTGGAGCCCAAGAGCCCACTCTTTTCAATTCCTGCTCTGACTACAAAACACACATCCTTTCTTTCTAGGAAGAACTGTAGCAGCCTTTTTGTTCCTCTCTTCCTCGCACACTCACAGAAGAATGAATAAGTGGAGGCTAAGCAAATGCAAAAAGGGCTTGGGTATGTTTTCCAGTTAAAAGGAGATTAAAACCAACCCTTTCTGTAAAGAGGGGAAAAGAAGAAAAATATGACAAGAAAATAAACTCATAATAATATCTATGATAGGCAGTGGAGTGAAGTGGCAGCTATTTCGCTGCCAGTCAAAAAGAAATTATGTTATCAGAAATCCTTTTGTATCATTCCATATTGATGTTTAAAAGAAGAAAAAAACATCAAATGAAGAGAAAGCCACCAGAGATTGTACATGAAAGTTGTTTGCTGTTGACGCTGCAACAAGGTCAAGCAGGATTTTACATGAAAGCTCTTTGAAATGTACATCAAGGAGTCTGGTTTGTAAAGCGAAACAAGCATGTTGGTGGTGGTGAACATCTGCTGCTCACGGTACAGGGGACAATTTGCTTTCTCCTTCCAAAAAAAAAAAAAAGAAGAAAAAAATAAAAAAGAATTCAAAGGCTTATTGGTGTGCAAATGGTTGCAATTACTATGTTAAGAAGAGTTTCAGAGTTAGCAACTTGTGACTGTGTGGTTGAAATAACTACCTTGTACCTGAATAGCGATAGCAGAGTATTGACAGAGGGGTTTGAATATGACAGAACCCAAACCTTTGTCCCTGGAGGGGACTAGTCTATTCAGTGGTCATGGAATAGAGTTATTAGCCAAAGTTAGAGCTTGTTTTACCCATACTTCTCTCTCTAGTCTACTGAAAGACCAAGTAAACATTAATTAATCTACTATCTGAAGGGAGGTTGTAGCCAGGTGAGGGTTGGTCTCTTCTCCCAGGCAACCAGCACCAGAACAAGAGGACACAGACTCAAGCTGCTCCAGGGGAGGTTTAGGCTGGAGGTGAGGAGATAGTTCTTCACATAAAGAGTGATTGCCCATTGGAATGGGCTGCCCAGGGAGGTGGTGGAGTCACCATCACTGGAGGTGTTTAAAAGGAGACTGGATGAGGCACTTGGTGAGATGGTGTTGGGTCATAGGTTTGACTCAATGATCTCAAAGGTCTTTTCCAACCTGGTCTGGTCTATTCTATTCTATTCTATTCTATTCTATTCTATTCTATTCTATTCTATTCTATTCTATTCTATTCTATTCTATTCTATTCTATTCTATTCCATTCCATTCCATTCCATTCCATTCCATTCCATTCCATTCCACTCCATTCCACTCCACTCCACTCCACTCCACTCCACTCCACCTCGTTTTCCCCATCTGGGAAAAGCCCAGGGATTTACTGGGTGAGAGATATTTTGTGTATTATTCTCATACAGTTTAGTTTTTGCCCTTGTGTTGTGTTCTCCTGGCAGAAGATGGTCTTCTGTTCTCCATACCCAGTCCTGCATGGGCTCTTACAGTTCTCCCCAGTAAATGTCCATGGCAGCACATAACTTCATGGAGCTGCCATGAACTCCGTGAACCACAATCTGCCTCTTCTGTTCTTCCTTCTGTCTGCAAAACTTTCCACGTCCTTGTTCTCTCATAACCAGCTGCACTCTGGCTTCATTTCTTCATAGGATTTTCTCCTGTGACTCTTAATCTCTTTTTGTAAGACAGAATTGTTCTCTCTCTCTATTTTTCCTTTTTTTTTATTTCCCACCTGTTTTTCTGCCCATTTTTCTCCTGTTCAAAAAACTTGTTTTTCAACTCACTCTTCCAACAAAGCAACACTTCTTTTGCTTTGCTTTTGTAGTTTTACAGTCATCTGCCCAGCCTCTTGCACTATTCTTATTCAGTGGTTATCAAAACATCCTGAGTTACCCACATACCTTCTTGTCTCTTCCACTGTGTCCTGTCTCAACTCATCTTTGTATCCAGTTGTGATTTTATGCCCAGACCTTCCCAGTTATGAACTCTAGGGACAGAATACTCCCTGTCTTAAAACCTTGTGTCAATAATCATAAAGAGAACACATCCTACGGCTTCTGATTGTAGATCTCTATTATCACTGACACTCTGTGTATTAGTTTGCATCAGGCCTGTGTCATTAATTTATCTTCCTAACTGTGAGGTGTGAAGCATGACCATGTCCCTCAAAGTTCTTCCAGGTTTCACCAGAACTCTTGCTTTTCCCTTTGTGTTGATCATCAGTTTATGATTTACTCTAGTCAAAAGTTGTCCTCTCTTTGCATCTTTGGTCTAAGTCAACCTCTTCCCCTATTAGGACTACCTCTCATATGTGCTCAAACAGCTCCCAGCTCATTTGTCCCTCTCACAGGCTGTTCAGTGATAGAATAGAATAGAATAGAATAGAATAGAATAGAATAGAATAGAATAGAATAGAATAGAATAGAATAGAATTACCAAGGTTGGTTGGAAGAGACCTTGAAGATCATCGAGTCCAACCTGTAACCATAACCTCACAACTAGACCATGGCACCAAGTGCCACATCCAGTCCGCTCCTGAACGCCTCCAGGGACGGAGACTCAACCACCTCCCCGGGCAGCCCATTCCAATGACGAATCACTCTCTCGGTGAAGAACTTTCTCCTCACTTCGAGCCTAAACTTCCCCTGGTGCAGCTTGAGACTGTGTCCCCTTGTTCTGGTGCTGGTTGCTAGGGAGAAGAGGCCAACCCCTTCCTGGCTACAACCACCCTTCAGGTAGTTGTAGAGAGCAATGAGGTCTCCCCTGAGCCTCCTCTTCTCCAGGCTAAACAGCCCCAGCTCCCTCAGCCTCTCCTCATGATCAATGCCATAATTCTAATGCACTAGATTCCTCCATTTAAGTTTGTTGTTTTTATCTTCATGCCTGCAGATAAACTTCCACCATGTATAACACACAATATAAATAATGCAGATGCTTGCAGTGGGCTTCACTTGAAAGGATTTGTGTTCATGCAGAGATCTGCATGCTGAGTTAATACACAGATCTGTAGGTCCTACTGATACGACACCAGGCTTATTCTGCCTGTGTAGAAGCCCTGTCCTACTATCAATGCATTTGTGAAAGGTGTAGATGTGATGCTAATTGCCTGACCACGTCATTTGAGAGCTCAGTGAATGAGTTCAGCTGAGCAGATGTACACACACCCCTGCAATACAAGGATAGACATAGAAGGCCATATGAGAATTCCAGGTACTTAATGCATTCTTTGCCTCAATTTTCAACTGCAGGATAGGTTGTCTTCCAGACTACTGGATTCCTGAGCCTGCAGATGGAGTCAGGGAGCAGTATAGAACCCCTGGAATCCAGAAGGAAGCAGTAAAGGACCTTCTGAGCCACTTGGATCCCCACAAGTGCATAGGACCAGATGGGATCCATCCTAGGGTAATGAGGGAACTGGCAGATGAGCTGGCCAAGCTGCTCTCCAGATGACTGGAAGGTGGCCAACATGATGCCCATCCACAAGAAGTGCCAGAAGTAGGAGCCAGGGAATTATAGGCCTGTCAGCCTGACCTCAGTGCCAGGCAAGATTATGGAACAGGTCATCCTGAGTGCGATCGCACAGCACTTACAGGATGGCCAAGGGATCAGGTCCAGCCAGCATGGATTTAGGAAGGGCAGGTCCTGCCTGACCAACCTGATCTCCTTCTATGATCAGGTGACCCACCTGGTGGATGTGGGGAGGCCTGTGGATGTGGTCTACCTGGACCTCAGCGAGGCCTTTGACACCGTCCCCCACAGCAAACTCCTGGACAAGCTGGCAGCTTGTGGCTTGGACAGCAGTACTCTGCGCTGGGTTAGGAACTGGCTGGAGGGCTGAGCCCAGAGAGTGGTGGTGAATGGTGTCACATCCAGCTGGCAGTCAGTCACTAGTGGCGTCCCCCAGGGATCAGTGCTGGGCCCTATCCTGTTCAATATCTTTGGACAAGGGTATTGAGTCCATCATCATTAAGTTTGCAGATGAAAGGAAGCTGGGAGCAGGTGTTTATCTGTTAGAGGGTAGGAGGGCTCCGCAGAGGGACCTTGGCAGTTTGGACAGACGTGCTGCTGCGTGCTCTCAGGCTCAGTCCCATGGTCTACTGCCCTGGCAAATACCATTACAAGTACCACCAAGGAAGATCTATGGAGGAGAAAGAGTTTGTTCAGTAATAAATGGATGGACTCTTAACTTGTATAATACATCACTTTTCATATAATATCATCTCTTCTCAAAGTAATCTGGGTTTCTCCATAGCTCACAAGGGAGTCTTGGCTTGCAGCCAGGTGTGCTGCAGTGTCACCGATGTTTCAGATGAACCGGAGCAGTCTCTTTTATTGACCTTTAGTCAGCAGAAATTGGCAGGTGTGTGTGTGTGTGTGTGTGTGTGTTCAGCTTTTATTGTGAGAGATGGCAAAACTAAGAATAGAAAGCAAACCTTTGTAAGGTAGAATTGGGCAGACATCTTGTTCTAATTAACACTATAAAATATGGGAAGGATATGTCTGGCCAAAGCTCTCACAAAAATGTTGGCTTTGGCTTCATGTTCAAACTATTGGCTTGACATTCTTCCTTCAGTTTCTCCTAAGTACATCAGAACAAAAAACCTGCTCTACCTGGTCAGACCAAAAGCCATCTAGTCCCTTTTCCTGTCCTGTGTAGGACAGTTGAACAGGATGGTCAGTCAGTCACTGCCTCCTCTCCACAGTACACATGACATGCTTGCCCCAGTCACTTTCCAGTCTTGATTGTGCTGACGTGTATTGCACAAAAGCAGATTTCAGCTCTGTGCTGAACTAATTCTCTCCCAGACATGGGGTAGAAAGTCATAAACCTGAGTTGGGCAAATTAGTTACTTTGGGGGAAAAAAAAAAAAACAACAACCTTATAGGGACTTCTGACATTCAGGTTGAAGCTAGAAAAATGTGTCTGAGCCAAATTTCAGGGTTGCACATCTGTGCTGGAGCCTGAAATTGCTGTTTTGTACTTAAGTGCCTCATGGAATATTTTTGCAAGAAATTTTTATATGTTGTACTTTTGACTTTCTTTGTTGACTTCCCATCTATGGATAGCAGAAAGTCTGAACCACTGCCTCCTTTTTTTCCCCTCTTTCCTCTCTCCTCCACTCCTCCCCCTCTCCCTTTTCTTTTTCTTTGTTTTCCTTCTATTTTCTTTCTTCTTTTATATTTTATTATTGCTTTTCCTAGAGAAGTGCTGCAGTGCTTCAGGCAGTTTATCAAATGCAGGAAAGCCTAGAATCCAAATCTCTCCATTCTTAATTCTAAGACTCAGATTACTGAGTCCTAAAATTATTTTGATTCTGTGTTTCATGCATAATGAAAGAACTTCCATCCCAGGTACAGGATGTGTCCTGGTTAGCATGGTATCCCTTTGGCCTTGACAATTTTGCTTTCCAGTTATTATCAGGCCTATTAAGGATGCACAGGTTGGTTAAAACATGAAAAGCAGTAACTACCCTGAGGTACTCATTTTATTTCTAGCTCAAAGGAGATACAATAGCCTTGCATAGCCTCTGTGTGGCTTCTGTAGATTCCTCTCATGGTTCAAGCCTCCAGGGGCCAGAACAGTCAACTCAGCCATCCCTGGGCCATTACTGTGCATCTCAGCATTTTAGGAGATCTGAGCATTTCTTCCCAAAGCTTTCAATGGCAAGGACATGCCAAGAACTTAATAAAGGGTTTTCTTACATTTCTCACTTGAACAGAAATTCCTAAACATTACCTTTGATTGGCAACTACCATGCAGAAAGTCTGCTGTTTCACACTGGGGTTGAGACGCAGCTCTGTCCTCCCTACTCCATTTTCCCTTAAACCAGACCAGACAAAACTGGAAGGCATTGTGGAGACTGTTAACAAAAACTCTCAGTGATTCTGTGTGTAGAAAAGCAGAGATTCCTCCAAAAGCAAAGGGACATTTTGATGCATTTACTTTTCCTTTTAAAAGGTGATTTCCTTGCAAATGAAATGCTGGGGGATTTGGTGGTGGGATTTTTGGTTCAATGGACTTTTAATGGCCATTGTTCCACGGTGGTGCAGCAGTGACCATACTGCTCTGCTTTTGGGATCCAGTGGAAACAGGTGAAGTCAAAACTCTTTGCTTCAAGCTGAAGAGCAAAAAAAAAGAAACAACCACAACAACAACAAAAAATTTCAGTTTGAAGATTGCATCTGTATGTCTCAGATATTTTTTCTGTGTGTGTTTGAACCACTGGGTTTTTATTCCATAAAGAGTATGTAGATGACATGTAAATGTTATGTAAATTGGGTCCATAGTCCATTAAAGTGCAATATTATAATCACTAATACCCTATAGGCACGGACAGATCAACCAACCAAGTTCTATTTGATCTTTGTCAGAGACAGTGAGCCCTTTCATGCAATATTTTTGGGTACATGCCTTTATTGTGAGCATCATCGTTTCAAAAATGTGCCAGGGTGGGATAAATAGAGGCTGTTTATTGTGCATTTCTGCAGCAAATGTACTGCTAGCAGAGAGACAGCTTCTGGATTGACCCAAAATGAAGGAATCCTGCCTTCCAGTGAGAATTTCCATCTGCAGTGATCGCCTAATCAGTAGACTTGAACAACCTCAAATTGCACACAGCACTTAGCTTTCCACACCTGCTACTTTCACTCACTAAATTAAAAGAAAACAAGTGTATACACACACACAAAAAAAAAAAAAGACTGGAGGGCTGTTTGGCCCTTGCCTAGGAAAAATATATTCCATACTAATTGGCACAGCACTGTTAATAAATATTAACTGGTTTACACAGCCCTCCAGTTTGCTTAATGAAATGGTAGTTGAGGGGTTAATGGGTTAATTGGGGAAAGGAAATGAATCTTCAACTGGATCAAAATCTGGTAAGTGATTTAGCCTAATTAATAATTTACACGTCGAGGCAATATTTTTCTAGCTGCCCTGTGCACCTTCAGAAGATAAAGGTATAAATAATAGAAAGTCAAATTCAAGTAAATTTGGTAAATTTACACTCTTAAGAGATGGGGCAATTAATCACTACAATAACAGCAGGCAATGTGATGGATTCTTTATCACATGAAGTTTTTAATCAAGGCTGTTTGGTTTCCTTTTCGGCGTGGATTTGAGGAACCAAATGAACAGCTGTGACAC
Organism: Picus viridis; assembly: GCA_033816785.1. Taxonomy (NCBI): domain Eukaryota; kingdom Metazoa; phylum Chordata; class Aves; order Piciformes; family Picidae; genus Picus; species Picus viridis. The sequence goes on along the minus strand of CM066576.1, from coordinate 5,978,900 downwards.
CAGAAATTGAGCTGTGCAATAGCCTTTTTCAGTGCCCACGCTGAACACAAATGCCAGCCGCTCCTTACAGTCCTCCACTGTCATCTGCTGAGCCTCACCTGGTGACTTTTAATGATCATAGGATCATAGAACCATTTTGATTGGGAGAGACCTCAGTCTCAAGCTGCAACAGGGGAGGTTTAGGCTTGAGGTGAGGAGAAAGTTCTTCACTGAGAGAGTCATTCGCCATTGGAATGGGCTGCCTGGGGAGGTGGTGGAGACGCTGTCCCTGGAGGTGTTCAAGAGGGGACTGGACATGGCACTTGGTGCCATGGTCTAGTCGTGGGGTCTGTGGAGACAGGTTGGACTTGATGATCTTCAAGGTCTCTTCCAACCTTAGCGATACTGTGATACTGTGATACTATGACCTTTAAAGTGATCACGTTTGACCAATGACCCAGCATGGGATTGCCAGGGATGCAGTGTCATGATGCAGCTTGGAAGAGTACAACATATCTTGTTTATCCTTAGCCTGTCTAGTGAATATTTATAATGGAAGACCCCTTCTTAACCATGTTGGGGATGAGGATGTAGACTAAGATTTCACAAAGGGTTTTCATCTGTCTTATGAAGATTTGACCTTGCAAAAGGCTCTCTCGGTTCTGATTCAGTAAAGAAACTCAGGTGTTCAACTTATAGTATGGGTTCTACAGCAATAATCAGCTCCTCAAGTGAGGAAAATACCAACATATATATATATATATGTATATACACACATATATATGTATATATACACAAACACACACACATATATGTGTGTGTGTGTGTGTGTGTGTGTGTAAATCCTAGACTGTGTGCTGTCCCACCATATGATAAGGTTGACATAGGAGAGGCCAAAACTGGCTTTAAAGAGATTTTCCCATGAAAATAATATGCATTAATTTTTTTGTTAGTAAACATGAGAGCAAATTTTGAAATAGTTACAGTCCTTGACTTACAAAATACTTGTGGCAGCAGTTACTGAATTTATTAGTTGGGGGTTTGTTTACTTCATTGCTTGCCTGCCTGCCTAAGTGTTTTTTTCTGTCTATCCATCTACCTAACCGGTAATCTCTGAAACCAATTATGAAGGACAGCTGAAAACACAAAGCTTCTCATTCAGGGCTTTGTCTATCCAAAGAAGAACCTAAGTGTTAGCTTAATACTTACATTCCTCTTGCACACATTTTAAAACAACTTTTCTTCCTTTTCTATAGAATTTGACTCTATGTCCTTGTCAGGACATGTGAGGTCACAGATATTGTCAAAGATGATCTTTGTCAGTTATTGAAATGAGAACTAATTTGACCTAATCTAAGCTGACAGACAAAATGGTTCACTGGTAAAAGAAGGCAGTTCCAGAAACTGGTGCTAAAAAAGAGTGCAGGAGGGGGGAAAAAACCAGAAGAGGATTTACTCTCTCTCAGTTCACGTTTTGAAAACTGAGGTTTTAATAGGGTTCAGCATAATGCACCCAGCCAGAGCTTTTGGTGTTTGTGTTAACAAAACTTCTCAAACTATATTTATACTTTTCATGTAGTTTGATGTAGCTTCTTCTTTTGCAATGCTATGGAGTCAATTTCATGGCAATAAAACTACCGTTATGATTAGTGATAGCAGTGTAGAATCCAGGAGACATTGACACAAATAATGATTCTAAAAATCGGTATCCCAGCACATTTTGTTGTATCAGATCAGGGAAACACTGTTGTGTGAATCACGTAAACCCTTAATACTTGATTCTATGTCAGAGATAAGCCCCCAAATGTTGATTTTCTGGAAAGGAATGGATAAGTTTGTTTGGTTTTCCTTCAGCAGAGATTTTTGTGCTCATGCTAAACAGATTTTTGAGCTCGTGCTGAACTTTGCTGAGCAGCAAAGAGTGCTCTCTACAAACAGTCCCAGCTACAGTGCCTCTGTGAGTAAAGCTAGATAGGAATTTCAGTACTAGTGGGATTAAGGCCAGGAAAGACAGGAGGTATAAGGAAGATTAATGGACCCCTTCATGCTATTAAAATTAATCACTTAAAATTAAAGATCGTCTATCTCCTGCTGCCCCTTGATTGGTGTTGATATGACAGTGTCATAACTGATAAATTCAACTCATTGATAGCTAAACTGAGATAGTCTATTTCTGCAGAGCTGTAGAGCAAATTGAACCCAGTGGTTCTCAAATATATGTGCATGTTTCTGGTACTTGGCTCTGATTTATAACAAAGAAAGGAAAAAAGGCAAAAATAAAATAGTATTAGCACCTAATATTTAGTAGGCAGCTGCCATTCCCTGTAAAGCTTTATGGATGTGGCATCTCCTAAGCCTGTGCTTCAGCCATCAGTGAAACAGAGTCACCCAAGGCTGCTTAGATTGCTCTGAATATTTTCCCTTTAAACAGCTTTGAATGGAAACTGGCTCCTTGTTCAAAGTGAGAATGTTTAGTGAAAGTGTTCATCCCATTGAACAAAGAATCTGCTTTCCACTGTCAAAGCAAGCTCGTTTTGTTGGTTTGGTTTAGTTTGGTTGGCTTTCTATCTAAAACCAGACAATACTTGAGAGTACATTTAGAGGTAAAAAAAAAATCCTTTACAAAACAATTTTCCAAGGAAAAAAAAATACAAGTTTTTGCAAATCACTGAGATTTTGGTGTTAATTGCTGAGATTAAGCTTGATCTGCTAGGCACACTGTGATGCACCCATGCAAAATAGATTTTGAGGTATCAAACCACTGCGCACTCTGCACACCCTAGTCCATCAGGGAAGTCACAGGATCTTCACTTCTTCAGCGTTAAGGCCAATGGCATCCTGGCCTGCATCAAGAATAGTGTGGCCAGCGGGAGCAGGGAAGTCATTGTGCCCCTGGACTCAGCACTGGTTAGGCCACACCTTGAGTCCTGTGTCCAGTTCTGGGCCCCTCAATTTAAGAAGGACATTAAGATTCTTGAACGTGTCCAGAGAAGTGCAGCAAGCCTGGGGAGAGGCCTTGAGCCCAAGCCCTGTGAAGGAGAGGCTGAGGGAGCTGGGATTGTTTAGCCTGGAGAAGAGAAGGCTCAGGGGAGATCTTATAGCTGTCTACAATTACCTGAAGGGTGGTTGTAGCCAGGAGGGAGTTGGTCTCTTCTACCAGGCAACCAGCACCAGAGGACAGTCTCAAGCTGCACCAGGGGAAGTTTAGGCTGGGGGTGAAAAGAAAGTTCTTCCCAGAGAGAGTTGTTAGCCATTGGAATGTGCTGCCCAGGGAGGTGGTGGAGTCACTTTCCCTGGAGGTGTTCAAGAGGGATTGGACATGGCACTTGGCACCATAGTTTAGTCATGAGGTCTCTGGTGACAGGTTGGACTTGATGATCTTTGGGGTCTCTTCCAACCTTGGTGATTCTGTGATTTCCCATTTAAAAGGGCATTCAATTTAAAACATCATTTATTTTTATACACATTTAAAATGAATAGAATTGGTCAGAAGTGAAATTGAGTACAGCTTTAAACAATCTTTTTATTCAGCTCCCTCAGCCTCTCCTCATGGGGCTTGGGCTCGAGACCTCTCCGTAGCCTTGTTGCCCTTCTCTGGACACGTTCAAATGTCTCAATGTCCTTCTTAAATTGAGGGGCCCAGAACTGGACACAGTACTCAAGGTGTGGCCTAACCAGTGCTGAATCCAGGGGCACAATGACTTCCCTGCTCCTGCTGGCCACAATATTCTTGATACATGCCAGGATGAAAAGCTCCTGTGTTTTCAGTTTGTACCTTCTGCCTTAGCCATGTGCACAAACAAATACCAAATGTATGAAATATTTCCTCAATCATTGACACTCTGTGGTTTTTCTAAGAAGTCTTGAAGAAAAACTTCCCTCAAAATCCAATTCTGAAAGTCCTGACTAACTGCATGGTATATGTTTTAGAGGGAGAGAAAGACTACCCTGCAGACTGTTTGATGTTTGAACCTAAATTGACTTACCTTCCCACAGAACGTAAACTAGCATTGGGATTTCTTTGAAGTGCTCTTGTTTTTCTGGCATCTTGACCCAAAACAGAAAGGTCAGGGTGGTTGAATTAGATGCCAAGAACCAAACAACTTCTCTCCCTGGAATGGGAGAAGTTTCAGGGAGTCCTTGTAAGCCATAATAAGACATTTCTCTTCATTATTAATGTTTTATTGATTGTAGATAGAAAATAAATAGAATTAACCAGGTTGGAAAAGACCTTCAAGATCAAGTCCAACCTATCACCCAACACCATCTAATCAACTAAACCATGGCACCAAGAGCCACATCCAGTCTCTTTTTAAATACTTCCAGTGATGGTGACTCCACCACCTCCCTGGGCAGCACATTCCAATGGGCAATCACTATTTCTGGGAACAATTTCTTCCTAACATCCACCTAAACCTCCCCTGGCACAGCTTGAGACTGTGTCCTCTTGTTCTGGTGCTGGTTGCCTGGGAGAAGAAGCCAACCCCCACCTGGCTACAACCTCCCTTCAGGTAGTTGTAGGCAGCAATAAGGTCTCCTCTGAGCATCCTCTTCTCCAGACTAAGCAACCCCAGCTCCCTCAGCCTCTCTTCACAGGGCTTGTGCTTGAAACCCTTCCCCAGCTTTGTTGCCCTTCTCTGGACACCTTCCAGCAACTCAACATCTTTCCTTAACTGAGGGGCCCAGAGCTGGACACAGGACTCGAGGTGTGGCCTAACCAGTATTCAGAGGAGAAAGGCAATGGAATGGCCTCTGATGTTGGCAAAGGAGAAAGTGGGGCAAATGGAAAGCTGTGCCAATGCATTCCTCTGGTTTTGATTCAGGAGAGAGAACGATGCAAAAATATATTTTCCCCCTGTGTGTGTGTGTGAGAATTCATATGTGTGTATTTACAGTTTTGTGTGACACTCATTTCTCTCCAGGCAGCCTCCTGTATTATGCATCAGATCCATTTTTCTTACTGTTTTATGATGTGCAATTTGCCATTCCAGTACAACAAGTCAGATGGCAACAGTGATAGATTTAATAAAAAATTAGATACACTTCTACTACCTCTCTTCCCCCACCCCCACCCCCTCCCCTTCATCTGTCTGCAATACTGACCACATAAAGTTAGTGTTTAAAATAAAATGACTCAAATCACTCTTGAATAATTAAGATACTCTGCATGCTGTGGGTTCTGTCTCAGCCATGAAAAATGAAGATGTTTTGCAAAGTGCTAATGCCTGCCACACTCTTGAGTTATGGGTCAGGAAAGAAGCAGAACACTTACCCTAGGGACACAAGCTAGCCCACATGTAATATGTTTTCCAAAAGTGCAATGTGCTCATAATTTCTGGATGTCTGTAAACTCAGAGTTATAACTACTGCTGTAGTTTCGTTCAGCATTTCTATTCAAACTCATAATGTTTCTACAAAACCCGTTTCTTGCTCCCCCTGTAATTAGTGTAGAGATTAAAAGGTCAATCAAACAAGGTCAATCAAACAAATAAACCAGAAAACACAAACCCTGTTTGACACAATAAAACCAGTGCTCTTGAGTCACTTTTCTTCTTTGGGAGGAGTGAAAATGGACACCTCATGTCATGCTCTACAGATCAAACCCCTTGGGTTATTAGAGGTCCAAGCCTGGGAATGCAGGTGCTGAAATCAGTTGTCTCACGTGCACTGAAGCCTGCTTCCAGCCATCCTCTGCCTATGATCTCCACTTCTTTTTCATTGAGCTCCCAGCCACAATTCACTGTGCAGTAAAGCAGCTGTCAATTTAATGTGTATTCAAATTCCTACATAGGACGATCTCAAACCAATTGTGATTCTCTGGCCAGCAAGTGCTGTGTCCCATCTCAGATTCAATCAGTGTTACTAATTCAGTAACTTCAACAGATTCCTGTGATGAGGTAAATGACTCACATGTTTGAGGTCTTGGGTGACAGGTTGGACTTGGTGATCTTTGAGGTCTTTCCCAACCTTGTTGATTCTATGATTCCATATTAGTGTTCAAACCTAGCGAGAGGATACTCACTAGTCTGGGTGAAGAACTAGTTGAGATGCAAGGAGTAGGCATTACCCACAACTTGAACTTATTTTGATGATTGGTTGAACCATATGATATGTATATGATATGAAGGGCACCAAAACTGGTGAGAGGTTTGGAGCACAAGCCCTTTGAGAAGAGGCTGAGGGAACTGGGATTGCCTAGCCTGGAGAAGAGGAGGCTCAGGGGAGACCTTCTTGCTGTCTACAACTACCTGAAGGGAGGTTGTAGCTAGGTGGGGGTTGGTCTCTTCTCCCAGGCAACCAGCACCAGAACAAGAGGACACAGTCTCAAGCTGCACCAGGGGAAATTTAGGCTGGATGTTAGGAAGAAATTCTTCCCAGAAAGCGTGATTGGCCATTGGAATGTGCTGCCCAGGGAGGTGGTGGAGTCACCGTCCCTGGAGGTGTTTAGGAAGAGACTGGATGTGGGTCTTGGTGCCATGGTTTAGTTGATCAGATAGGGTTGGATGATAGGTTGGACTCGATGATCTCTGAGGCCTTTTTGCAACCTGGTTAATTCTAAAGGAAGGAAAGTTAAGCAGCTAGTCCCAACTACTCATCCTAGATTATAACCAAGGGATGACCGGCATCTCTTGAACATGATATGCTTTCTGGCCTCCAGCTCCTGGTCCACAAGCATGAAGACTCCAATAGTCTCATCCTGCAGATGTTCTAAAGTTGTTGGACTTCTGGAAAGACCATAGTTACACTCTCTCTATTTCCTTCTCACCTTGTCTGGCTTTAATGAGTGGGCACATTCCAAAAATAACTTAGGGAATCTTTTCAAGACAGAGGAATATGCACTTCAGCAGAATATCTGAAATCTGTAATTCACCTGGGACAAGAAAATCAAGTTGTTTCTGTCAGTCTACTTAGCCTTTATCAAGCTCTTCAGGTAGGTCTGCAAAGGACTGGAATAAAACTGGACCCTGTGTTTAGATGGGGTCAGTATTTTTGAAGTGAAATGAACCAGTCCACCTAGATGGAATTGGTGAAAGGGTAAACAATGTAGAATTGATTTCCACACCTTTAGGAAAGAATTTTGAGGATCTGTACTCTGTAGGTATGTTGCCATTAAACTTTGCAAAGCTCACAATTATCAGCATAGACATGTCTTCATTAGGAGCTGGCTTTAAGGAAGTATACAGCTGGGATTAAGATGTCCATAGCAGGGACACACTATGGGGCAGGCTGGTTTTGTGGCAAAGGATCTCCACCTAGCTCTTGCCTACAATAATACAAACTATACAATTTATATGGGCCAGTCTTTCTTCCTCCTGCCTGAGAGAATGGGACAGACTAGCTTGAGCCCATGTTGGGATTCCCTTCTCCATCCAGTGTGGCCACAACTGCGTCTCTCCCCTGGGAACCACTGGGGGCAGGTGTTTTCTCCTGAATGTTGCTGAGATTGTTCAGTATTTCTCCTTACTTTCATCACCTCTTCCTCTCACAGACACTGTGCCAGCACCTTCAGACCACCTCTTAAGTGTGATTTTGCTTTTCCCAGGGAAAGGCCTGTCAGGACCTTGTAACAGAATGGCTGAATGCAGGGCATGAGCTTCATCAAAATCCGCTCTTCAGATACAGCAATTTGTGACAATTTCAGAGCAGGGTTGTTGTCAGCTGCCTGTTATTCTGTTGCATAGTGAAGCTTCCCCAGGTGCATCCCCTGTAGCTAAGGTGTGGGACCCTGCTGAATACCAGATCCCTTTGTTGCACATTATCTTGTTAGCTAAGCTGTCATGAAAGTTACCTGCCTAGATGTAGAACACGGAGATTAATCCAATTAAACCTCCACTGACTTTTCCACATTCCTCTTGTTGCAGCTTATATCTCTTCACAGGTAGGCATTAGAGCACGGGTAAGCTGAATCAGATGATCTTTATGGAGTGGCAACCTAACAGAAGGCATGACATAATTAGATGGGGAGGAATGAGTGAGAATTAGCAGCTAAATTTTAACCCACCACAGCTGCTGGCAATCTTTAAACTTTTGGTGTCAATTTTAACTGTAAGCATGGACTTTAAAAACAACAAACAAATTAAAGGAAAAGAGAGAAAGAAGGAATTAAGGTAGGAGCATTGCACTGCTTGTTCTGACCTTTAGGAATAGTATAGAATTCAGATTTTTATCCACAATCTGAAGATCCCTAAAGACAGCATCAGGTTTATAGAATAAAAGCTAAAATGAGTAACAGCTTTAGAGGAGAAAAAGAGGGGGAGGGGGAAATAATCTGAGAATTAAAACCAACAAATATGCTCACATCGAAATTTATTTAGTCACATAATGACACAGATGGTAAACTTCACTGATGTATATTTCTCCCTAGTGTAGAACACACAGTGGCAATCCAGCATGACAGATTGTATCCTAGGCTAAAACTGTGTCAGACACAAAGTAATCAGAAGATGCTATCATATAATGTGCACTGGGGCCAGCCTGAATCTTGTGAGCATTCTTTGTTCCATTCCACTGAGTTATTTTTCAGCTGGGTTTTCCTTCTGTAATATAACTTTGGGGTAACTGTCTGTTGGGGTTCCCCCCCCCAAGTTTCAAACAATGGTCACCCTAATAATTTACTGTTACTATTGTTCTACACTATACTAATGATTATTAATACTACTGGTCCAATCCAGTGAATTAGTTCACCTTGATCTGCAGCTCTTGGTGAGGGTAAAGACAGAGATGTAAATCACCATTGAATGTACAGAGTTTGATATGAGACTCATTTCTGCTTTTTTAGCCATATAGGCTAATTTAGAGTCTCTAATTAAGCTTCTACTACTGAAAAGAAAAAAGAAAAAAAACAAAAACGTTTCTCCAGAGACTTTTTACCTCATCTCTTTCAGAAATTTATTTTGAGGGTAAGCAAAGAAGCCTGTGAAGAGCTTCACCTCATCTTCAGAAGCAAAATGTCTAACATTTTAATAGCTAAGGTCAAAAGGGAGTAATCCTCTTTGTGGTGCAAATAGTGGTGACTTTTTACATGCTAAGGCCAGAAGGAGCATCTACACTGACAAGCTACAGAGCACCAGAGCCTGTTCTCTGCCCCTGGTACAAGCTCTGAGAAATAGGTGAAGTTGATGAACTGCAAACCCAAGATCACAGCATGTTAGGGGTTGAAAGGGACCTCTGGAGATGGAGTCCCACCCCCTGCCAGAGCAGGGCCATAGAATCCAGCACAGGTCACACAGGAATGCATCCAGATGGGTCTTGAAAGTCTCCACAACTTCTCTGGGGAGCCTGTTCCAGTCCTCTGTGATCTTTACAGTGAAGAAGGTCTTCCTCATGTTGAGATGGAACTTCCCGTACTGTAGTTCATAGCCATAACTCAAACTATTCTGTCCCAAATTACCAATTTCCAAGCTATCAGGAAGCCTGGATAAAATGTTTGGAATATAAAGTGAGCAGCTTGGGTGCTACAAGGAGACTTGTGACTGAAAAACCTCAGCTGTCCCTTTAAAGAGATGCTACAACACAAACCCCAACCCTTCCACATGTGTACAACCCCCCCATGGCAGCTGCAAAAAGGCTTGGGACACAAATTTGTAGTGATAAAATATTTCTTAATATAATACAATGGATATTTCACTTTGACCTCCTTGAGAAGAGCTGCTAAAAAGGAAGTAAATTAAGGAATTGTCCTTCTTTACACATTCACCTTTATTACTTACAGGGGCACAGCAGGATTGCAACATGTTGTGCATCTACTAAGGCAGTTACCATGTTTTGAGCTCAGAAGCCAAGCTTGTTTTTTGAGGTACTATGAGGGCTTGTAAAGGAAGTCTGTTTAAACATAAGACTTTGAAAATTTTGAGGTTAGTTGTTGAAATAATCACCTCTAACATATTCCTGGGGGAAGAAAAAAAAAAATATACATCAGTAGACACAAGAGTATTTATTTCTATATATTTCAGTGTGTTTGGAAGCAAAGCCAGCTACTAAAAAATGCCTGGCACAGAGCCAGGGAGTGCTAGGGGTTGGAAAGGACCTCTGAAGATCATCTAGCCCAGCTCTCCCAGAGGATCCTTCCTATCCTTTCTCTGAATCAAAATTTACCAAGTCAGGCTACAAAATGACTCATGGATTATGGATTTTTTTCCTTCTAGAATGACATAATTTAATACAATTCTAAGACAACTTGTCTTTGAGTTAGGACTTTACTTCAGTGTCTCCACTAGCTACACTTCAGGCAAAGACTAACTTCGCTGAGCAATAGTACTGAAATAGCCAAACCCTTTCCACAAATTGGGTGGGATTTGAAATGGTTCTTATGCCAATAATTTTTATTCACTCTTGAATGTCATGTAATCATTTTGTTTCTTATGCCAACATACAGAAGACTTTGTTTTCTAAATAAGGTAGCTTCAAATCCAAAAGCCATCAGTTCTTCATAGCTACCATAGTGTGTTTTGATTTCTACATACAGTAAAAAAAAATGAATATGCCCTTAAAGATGCTGACTTGGTCTAGTGGAAGGTGTCCCTGCCCATGGCACAGGGATTGGAGCTAGATCATAGAGGCACAGAATCATAGAATCACCAGAGTTGGAAGACCCTCAACCAGCTGAGATACCACACAGAGGAGCTCAGCCCCAGTAAGGAGCCCCAGCTAGCACCCGTGGATGGTATTGGAGTAGTCATCAATCCTGGCCCTAACAACCGGGGGCCACCAGGCCCCCGGCCTTTGTTGTCACCACCACCATCACCCAGTGTGCACTGTGGGCACTCACCTGTGATGAGAGGAGGCTCCTCAGCCCAGATGGGCTCAGCTTGGGGGAGCTGCTTTTCCTAGTGGTTTTAAATAGGGGAGTGGGTGGGGAGGGCAAAGTGGCCACACTTGGGCTGGGAGGAGACTCCAAGAGAGCCCAGGTGCTCTGGGATTTGAGGGGAAAAAGGGGGAAAATGGGGTGGGTGGGGTGGCAAAGGGGCAGACTGTGAAACCAGCATTATTGAGCAAGAATGGATACCTCCTGTGCTGTAGCTTATATCCAGATGCCTTGCACATGGCCAAGTACCCTAGAACAATGGTATGAGCTGAATATTTTGACTGTTTCTGCTCACTAACCCTGACAACATTGGACACAGAGGTTTCTTGTTTGATTTCTGCATGGAAAGTCCTGCAGAAGATCTGTCTCTTTTCCAAACCTTTCCAGCAACCAGAAATGTTCCAGTAGAAGAACATTTTCATTCTCATATGTATTCATATACATGCATACAAATTGAATACATGTCCTTGCAACTCTTCACCTATTTATAACTTCATCAGAGAAGGCAACATATGACGCTCCAGAACAAATTCTTGTATTCAAATTTGGGATGAGTAGTAAAAACCCAACCTCAATTAGGCTCTAAGTTCTTCAGAAGTAAAATGCTATGGGTTAGGTTTCATTGTCCTAAAGATCTTTTGCTACAAAAAAATGGTCTTTTTCATTTATTGGGTTGAAGTGCTTTATGAGATATATCACAGTATCACAGTATCGCCAAGGTTGGAAGAGACCTCAAAGATCATCGAGTCCAACCTGTCACCACAGACCTCATGACTAAACCATGGCACCGAGTGCCACATCCAGTCCCCTCTTGAACACCTCCAGGGTCGGTGACACCTCTCTGGGCAGCACATTCCAATGACAAATGACTCTGTGAAGAACTTCCTCCTGACCTCGAGCCTAAACTTCCCTTGGTGCAGCTTGAGACTGTGTCCTCTTGTTCTGGTGCTGGTTGCTAGAGAGAAGAAACCAACCCCTTCCTGGCTACAATCACCTTCCAGGTAGTTGTAGAGAGTAATGTGGTCTCCCCTGAGCCTCCTCTTCTCCAGACAAAACAACCCCAGCTCCCTCAGCCTCTCTTCATAGGGCTTGTGCTCAAGACCTCTCACCAGCCTCATTGCCCTTCTCTGGACATATACAAATGTCTCGATGTCCTTCTTAAACTGAGGTGTCCAGAACTGGACACAGTACTCAAGGTGTGGTGTAACCAATGCAGATTACAGGGGCACAATGACTTCCCTGCTGCTGCTGGCCACACTATTCCTAGTGCAAGTAACTATGGCACTAGAGCTCTTTCAGTGTACATTAAGCTACACTTTTCTGAGATACTGAATAATTGCTGCTCAGAAATTGTGGCCACCAGCAGTTCTGAAGTTCAAAAGCTGACCTACCACAGCACTGCACAATAAGCATGTTTTCCTTCCTCCTCCAGTGTTGGGGTTTGCGTTGTCTCCTCTGAAGGAGGCACCAAGGCTTTGAATATATTCAGCACAATTAATAAGTCCAATGAAAGGAGCAGATAACCTTATCAGTATTTCCTCGTGTCGGATGGTGGGCCGAGGAGATGAGCGTCTGTGTGAGCTTTTATAAAACTCTGCTCCTTCAAGAATATTGCTGAGTATATAATGGGAAATGGGGAAAAAAAGGAGCTTGCATATGTAATGGAAATGTTCTGATTTGTATTCAAAATGCATCTTCATAGATACTTGGTAATATTTACCAATTCTAGTGAGCTGCGCTGTGTCTACCTGGACATCAGCAAAGCCTTTGACACCGTCCCCCACAGCAAACTCCTGGCCAAGCTGTCAGCTCGTGGCTTGGACAGCAGCACTCTGTGCTGAGTTAGGAACTGGCTGGAGGGCTGAGCCCAGAGAGTGGTGGTGAATGGTGCCACATCCAGCTGGCAGCGAGGCACTAGTGGTGTCCCCAGGGATCAGTGCTGGGCCCCGTGCTCATTAATATCTTTATTAATGATCTGGATGAGGACATAGAGTCCATCATCAGTAAGTCTGCAGATGACACCAAGCTGGGGACAGGTGTTGAACAGTTAGAGGGTGGGAGAGCTCTGCAGAGGGACCTCGACAGGCTGGACAGATGGGCAGAGTCCAATGGCATGAGATTTAACACATCCAAGTGCCGGGTTCTACACATTAGCCACAACAACCCCACGCAGTGCTTCAGGGTGGGGTCAGAGTGGCTGGAGAGCAGCCAGGCAGAGAGGGACCTGGGGGGACTGGTTGAGAGTAGGCTGAGCATGAGCCAGCAGTGTGCCCAGGTGGCCAAGAAGGTCAACAGCATCCTGGCCTGCATCAGGAACAGTCTGGCCAGCAGGAGCAGAGAGGTCATTCTGCCCTTGTACTCAGCACTGGTTAGGCCACACCTTGAGTCCTGTGTCCAGTTGGTTAGCCTGGAGAAGAGGAGGCTCAGGGGAGACCTTATTGCTTTCTACAACCACCTGTGGGGTGGTTGTAGCCAGAAGGGGGTTGGTCTCTTCTCCCAGGCAGCCAGCACCAGAACAAGAGGACACAGTCTCAAACTGCACCAGGGGAAGTTTAGGCTCAAGGTGAGGAGAATGTTCTTCACAGAGAGAGTTGTTAGCCATTGGAATGTGCTGCCCAGGCAGGTGGCAGAGTCACCATCCCTGGAGGTGTTCAAGAGGGAATTGGACGTGGCACTTTGAAGCCATGGTTTAGTAATCATGAGGCCTTGGCTGACAGGTTGGACTTGATTATCTTTGAGGTCACTTCCAACCTTATTGATTCTATGATTCTATGATCTCATCCTGTTTAGGCATTCTGACACATTTCAAAAACCTCAACTGGTCCAGGTCAATCTCCATTCCAAATTTTCCCAAAGCAATTCCCTTTGTTTATGACCTACAAACCTTTCCAGTCAATGAAAGGGGATGATGCAATGATCCTTTTCCTTTCTGTTATTTTTTTTCTATGTAATATGAGGAAATTCACATAAACCTCCAAAATCCTTATGGTTTGCTAGGACACCTTAGGGCCAGATGCCATCAGCTTGATTTGCCCAAGGAATGTCCATTGGTTAAAGCAAGTGCTACTCTCTATGCTTATGTTGCACATCTGGGCTTAATTCCCTATCAAGTGAAATTGTTCAACCTGGAGAAGAGTATGATGTGGGGAGACTTTCTTAGAACATTCCAGTGTTTTATGGGGATCTGCAAGAAAGACAAGTGGGACTCCTTATCAGGATGTTTAGTGATAAAATGAGGGGTAACAGTTTCAGATGGAAAGAAGGGAGAGTCAGATTAGATATTAGGAAGAAATTCTTTGCTGTGAGGGTGGTGAGACACTGGAACTGGCTGTCCAGAGAAGCTGTAGATGCCACTCCTGGAAGTGCTCAAGGCCAGGCTGAATGAGAGACCTGTTCTAGTGGAAGGTGTCCCTGCCCATGGCAGAAGGGTTTGAACTAGATGATCTTTAAGGTCTCTCCCAACCCAAACTATTCAATGATTCTGTGTTTCTATGAATACACATGGGAAACAGGGAGGCACCAACATTGTGAGTTACAAGAAAGAAGTCTGCAGCAATTAAATCAAATAGCCCATAATATACAAAACCTGCCAGTAAAAGCAACTGCTAACCCAGTTTCAAATAGTGTATCTTCTACAAGGTGGAGGGAAGAGGGTGAAGGTTTGCAGGTGCTCAGCAGGAAATGTCATATGCTTACCCACACATGTATGTGTGTACCTGTGCATATGCACATCCATCTGCATGGGGCAGACAGATGTGCACAGAAGCAAACATTGGAATCTGACAGTCTCTGCAACTAGTCAGATGGTCCCTGGCATGTTTTTGATCCAGCCTAGCCAGCACTGTCACAGACAATTCCCATGCACAGCTCAGGTGCCAACATGCACCAGGCACTGTCATCAGTAGGCAAGTTGGAATCAGCTATTTTATTTTGGAGACAAGGTTGTTTAATACTAAAGAAATGACCAGACTCTGCCAGCTGGCCTCAGGGACAGAGAGCTGATTCTGATACTGCTTAGATTACCAGCAGACATGCAGCCAAAATGTCTGGCAGGAGGCTTGTCTTGGTCCCACTTCTGCAAGCTTGCCTGGAAGCAAACACACAAGTTCCTTTCTTTTCTCTCGTGGTTCAGTGGTGAGGAGCTGAAATACTGAATTTTGTTGAACCAAGCATGAGGAGAGAGCTATGCCTTCTCTGAGGTAGAGAGTTGGAGGAAAACCCATGAAGAAACATCTCACACAGAATCACAGAATCAACCTGGGATGGAAAAGACCTCAGAGATCATCAAGTCCAACCTATTACCTAATACCTAACACCTCATAACAACTAAACCATGGCTCCAAGTGCCACATCCAATCCCCTTTTGAACAGCTCCAGGGACAGGGACTCCACCACCTTCCGGGACAGCACATTCCAATAGTCTTACTTTTTCTGTGAAGAACTTTCTCCTCACTTCAAGCCTTAACTTCCCCTGGTACAACTTGAGACTGTGTCTTCTTGTTCTGCCACTCGTTGCTTGGGAGAAGAAACCAATCCTGAACTGTCCCCACTGAAGCCAGCAGAATGGCAGGGAAAGGATATGATTGGCAGCAAAACTATGTTGTCAAGTGTTAGGGCTGGGCTGGCCACTAAATGAGTGACAGATGCTCCCTACAAGATCCTCTCCCTTCCCAAAGGGGAAGAGAAAGGGAATATGGGAGAGAGACATATGGGTTGGAAAAAGAAATCTGGAACAGCTTTAATGAAAATAATGAGAACAACAAGTGAAACATATACAAATACATTTAAAACCAGTGTAGAACCCAGCTTGCTAATGACAATTAGTCACAATCACCACGCACTGAGGAAGTTCAGGAGAGGACTCAGTGACAGATGGGCTCTGGATCAGAGCTGGATTCTCGAATTGGATTCAGGAGTGCACAGACTTGGATCAAAGAGAGAAGAATGGATAGAGTCCTCTTTTGCATGATGGCTATTGAGGAAAAGATCATGTGACCGGTTTAGGCTGTGCCTTTAAGAAAGGGACACTTTCTGAACACTCTGGGCGAATGTTTTGATATTAGAATTAAAACAATGATATGCTAATTCAATTTCATTGGCGGGACCCAGTTGTAGTTTTTTTGTTTAGTCTTTCAGTCGGGGAGTCAGTCAGGCAGTCGTTTTCTTCTTCCCCCTGTGCTGTGAGCTGGCTCGTTTCTCTCTACGATTCCTCTCTAACCAGATAAGGAAACTAACTTTTTTGCATTCGCTTTGAGCTTTAACAAAGTTTTCCCCTTTTAATTACCTTCCTTTCTCTCTCTCTCTAACCCTTTTGGGAAAAAGGGGAGGTAGGGAGGGAGAAGGGGGGGAACAGGCCGAACCCCCCTGGCCGCAGGGGGGGGGGTTGGGGAAAGGTTTCCTGTATTACATACATTGCTGTATATTTCTGTATAAATTGTAAATATTGTATATTTTTGTACATATTCATTGCATTCCATATCTGCTTGTAAAATACAGCTTTCATCTGCTTCTCCGGCTGAGTTAGCTGTGGAATTCTTTTGTGTGTGGGGGGGGAACCTTCCTACTCCACCACATATATTTTTAATTGGCGCCCAACGTGGGGCTTGTGGATAATTGCTGTCCAGAAGCTGGGCGAAAAGGTTGCTTGATTTATTGCCTGCTCGAGTCGGAGTTGCAAACATGAAAGTGTTTTGGCTTTTAGAACGTTTGGTCTTTTCAGTTTGTTCGGTACTGGTCTACAAGTACTTCATGGGAATGATTTTCGATCGCTTAGGCAGATACTTGATGTATAGATTGTATTTATGGTTTAAGTATAAGATTCAGCTTCTTTACGACCGGTGCCTGGGATTCTTCTGGCTTAACAGATACGGGAATGTGACCTCCAGCACTCTGCCCATAGAGATAAAGGAGTTTAAGATCCCGGTAGGCGAAAAGGTTGTTTTAAGTGATGGCTGGGATCCAAAGGTGATTTATGTGATGTGTTTAAATCTGCTGCTGGTGATGGTGATTGCGTACTTGTTATATGCTCTGTATCGGGAGAAGAAAAAAGTGTCTAAGGCATGCTTTGTAATTAAGCGTAGAGCGAAACGCAGAAAGCGCAGCTCTAACTCTACCCCAGAAGTATCTAGTGATGAGGAAAATGCAGAATCTGTATCAGTTAATGACAAGGCTAAAAAGTCCATCGGAAAGGCTGCTCTGAACGGTGCTGTTGGTGGCTCTGGCAATCAGCCAGCGGCAGCGGCAGCTCCTAACATAGCTTCCACGCCCTCGGCAGCCATTAATGGGGCAAAGCCATTTCCTCCTTCTTCTTCGGCAGGACCGGAAGTGTCCTCCACAGCAGCTGATTCGTCTCAAAACCTGTCAGCTTCTATTAAGCCAGCTGTAAATCCAAACACAGCTCCAGTTAAGCAGGTAGCTGTTTTAACTACGAGAGGAAAAAAGGGCAAAGCTGATCCAGATGCTGATGGGGAAGAGCAGCAGGATCCTGGTGAGGGAACTTCTGCTCAAAGAGACCCTGCTGAGATGGAGGAAAAGGTTTGTCTTAAAGATATAGCTGAGTTATTGAGATCATCACTGGATGGAGATGCAGGGCAAATTGCTGATAGCAGAACAACTAAAGGTGGTACTCCTGACCTTAAGCAGATTCTTAGGAGAGTGACAGTAAGATTATTGGGACAAGAACTTCAGGAAGATGAGGCAGAGGAGGAGGAGTCAGATGACATTGAAAGCTGTTCGTCACCCAGGGAAGAATTGCGGAATGTGCGTAAAGATTACATCAGAGCAGATAAGGAGCCAATCCTAGCTTGGCTTGGTAGATGCTATGATACAGGTGCTCCAGCTCTGGTAGTTGGAGACAAGTCAGCAGCCCAACTAGGAACTCTCTCAAAGGATAATGGAATAGATAGACATCTAGGCAGGACTCTCGGCAAGGTTACTCTGTGGATACGCCTTTTAATGGCAACTCTCATGAGGTATCCTTCCCGGGATGATCTTCCATGGAATGCTAAACCCTGGACTACCATAGATGAGGGAATCAAGCGTCTGAGAGAATTTGCTGTTAGAGAGGTACTCTATGGTGGCCATGAGACTCTGAATCCTGATGAAATTCCTGTAGGAACTGGTCTTGCTAAGAAGCTCATCAAACTTGCTCCTCCTAATTATGCAAATATTCTGGCAAGCAGAATTGTGGCAAGAAATTATGGTGGTGCTGCTCCTACGGTTGGCCAATTCACTGATCAGATGAGACAATTGGAGGATAGCATGACACGTGTTTCTCTGGTTTCAGCCATTGAAACTCTGTCTGGTGAAATAAAGAATTGCATGAAAGAGCTGAAGGATGAATTTAAAAATACATTCTCCCAATTGGCACAAAGAGATAATTCCAATTCTTCCTCCAGATGGATACAGGTTTCCTCTGTGAGGAATAGACGTCCTCCAAGGATGTCATTCCAAAACAGGTCATTCCAAAACAGATCCAACCAAAACAGACCACCAAGGCAATCACGTGCGAGTATTTGGATAACTCTGCGTGATCAGTTTGGTGAGAACATGAACAGATGGGATGGTCAACCAACTGCTAATCTTTTCAGGAGACTGAGGGAACTGCAAAGTGGCAGAACCCGAGGTAGCAATACCAGAAGGGTAGCTGTTACTTCTACAGTTCCCCAGGACAACTCTAATAGCTCCAACAGTGGCTCCAGTTCCAACACTGCACACTGTGCTCATTGCACATGTGGGCATGTTCCCCATAACTAGGGGTGCCCTGCCTCCCGCCAGGGGGAGGAGAGGGGTAACAGAGATAACAGAATCTATTGGGATGTGTACATCCAGTGGCCTGGCACTTCACAATTTCAGAAGTACAGGGCCTTGGTTGACACAGGGGCTCAGTGCACCATAATGCCATCAAATTATCAGGGATCAGAAGCTATAACTATTCTGGGAGTCACTGGTGGATCTCAAGAGTTAACTAAGGTGGAGGTTGATATAAGTTTAACTGGTAAACAGTGGAGAAAGCATACAGTTGTGACCGGACCTGACGCACCTTGTATTCTGGGAATTGATTTTCTGAGAGAAGGGCGTTTCAGAGACCCTAGAGGTTACAAATGGGCTTTTGGAGTAGCATCTGTAGAAACTGATGGACAAAAACTGAAGTTGTCTGTTAGACCTGAGCTTTCTGATGAACCTGCAGTTGTGGGACAACACAAGATTCAGGACATTAAATTGCCGGTTGCTTCTCAGACTGTGCATCACAGACAATACAGAACCAACCGTGACTCTTTGTTGCCCATTCAGAATCTGATTCGTCAGTTGGAGAGTCAGAAAGTCATCAGCAAAACTCATTCACCTTTCAACAGTCCAGTGTGGCCTGTGCGAAAGCCGAATGGAGACTGGCGTCTGACAGTCGACTATCGAGCCCTGAATGAAGTAACTCCACCTATGAGTGCAGCAGTACCAGACATGATGGAACTCCAGTATGAGCTGGAATCCAAAGAGGCCAAATGGTATGCTACCATAGACATTGCTAATGCCTTCTTCTCTATTCCCATAGCAGAGGAATGCAGGTCTCAGTTTGCTTTCACCTGGAGAGGAATCCAGTACACTTTCAACAGGTTGCCAATGGGCTGGATCCACAGCTCAAGCATCTGTCATGCAGTGATCCACGATGCTCTGGAGGAAGGTGGTGCTCCAGAACACATCCAGTTCATCGATGACATCATCGTCTGGGGTAAAACTGCTGAAGAAGTCTTCGAGAAAGGTAACAAAATTATTGACATTCTTCTGAATGCAGGTTTTGCCATCAAGCGAGACAAGGTGAGAGGACCTACCAGAGAGATCCAGTTTCTGGGAGTGCGGTGGCAGGATGGACGCCGACACATTCCAGTGGATGTGGTAAACAGAGTCTCTACCATGGCAAATCCCATGAACAAGCAAGAAACTCTACGTTTCTTGGGGATAGTGGGATTTTGGAGACTGCACATTCCTGGTTACAGTCAGATTGTGAAACCTCTGTATGATGTGACTCGAAAGAGAAACCATTTCCACTGGGGACCTGAACAACAAGCAGCCTTTGACCAGATAAAGCAAGAGGTAGTTCAAGCAATGGGTCTGGGACCTGTCCGAGATGGTCCAGACATTAAGAACATTTTGTACACAGCTGCAAGTGACAATGGTCCAACCTGGTGCTTGTGGCAGAGAGCTCCAGGTGAGACACGTGGACGACCTCTTGGTTTCTGGAGTCGAGGTTACAGAGGTTCAGAGGCTAACTATACTCCAACAGAGAAAGAGATTCTAGCTGCCTATGAAGGAGTAAAAGCAGCTTCTGAAGTAATTGGAACTGAATCACAACTTCTCTTAGCTCCCAGATTACCAGTTTTGAATTGGATGTTCAAAGGCAAAGGTTCCACACCACATCATGCAACAGATTCCACCTGGTCTAAGTGGATGGCTCTGATAACACAGAGAGCTCGAATGGGAAATCTTGAAAGACCTGGTCTGGTGGAGGTGATCTCAAGTTGGCCTGAAGGTACCAACTGTACTAAACCTCCAGAGGAGAGAGTAACTCGTGCTGAGGAAGCTCCTCCTTACAATGACCTATCTGATGACGAAAAGAAATATGCTTTGTTCACAGACGGTTCCTGTCGTCTCGTCGGGAACAAGCGAAGGTGGAAGTCTGCAGTGTGGAGTCCAACACGCCGAGTTGCAGAAGCGAAGGATGGAGAAGGAGAATCCAGTCAGTTCGCAGAGGTAAAAGCTGTCCAGCTAGCTCTCGACGTAGCTGAACGTGAGAGATGGCCAAAGCTTTATCTCTACACCGACTCATGGATGGTAGCCAATGCTCTGTGGGGTTGGCTAAAGAACTGGAAAAAGAATGGTTGGCAGAGGAAGGGAAGGCCCATTTGGGCGGCTGACCTGTGGCAGGACATTGCTGATCGAATCGAGAGAATTCCAGTGAAGGTGAGACACATCGATGCTCACATTCCTAAGAGCAAAGCTACTGAGGAACAGCAACACAACCATCAGGCAGATCTAGCTGCAAGAGTTTCTCCAGTAGACATGGACTCTGATCTTGATCTCGACTGGAAACACCGAGGTGAGATATTCTTAGCTCGGTGGGCTCACGATTCGTCAGGACATCAAGGCAGAGATGCAACATACCAGTGGGCTCGTGACAGATCCATAGACATTTCCATGGATGCTATCACACAAGTCATCCATGACTGTGACATTTGTGCTGCTATTAAGCAGGCAAAACGACTTAAGCCCTTATGGTATGGTGACAGATGGTCCAAGTACAAGTATGGTGAAGCTTGGCAAGTTGACTACATCACTCTACCACGTTCTCGTTCTGGTAAGCAGTATGTGCTTACTATGGTAGAGGCAAACACTGGATGGTTGGAAACTTATCCAGTACCACATGCAACTGCACGCAACACCATTCTCGGTCTGGAGAGACAAATCCTGTGGAGACACGGAACTCCAGAGAGGATTGAGTCAGACAACGGAACTCATTTCAAAAACAACCTTGTAAAGAGTTGGGCCAAAGAGCACGGCATCGAGTGGATATTCCACATCCCCTACTATGCACCAGCTGCAGGGAAGATTGAACGCTACAACGGTTTGTTGAAGACCACTCTTAAAGCCATGGGGGGTGGATCTTTGAAAAACTGGGAAAAACATTTAGCACAAGCAACCTGGCTGGTAAATAGTAGAGGTTCAGTGAACCGAGCTGGACCGGCACACTCAGATCTGCTACAGAAAGTAGAAGGCGATAGAGTTCCTGTTGTTAAAGAAAAGAATCTGTTAGGTAAAACTGTTTGGGTATTTTCTCCCTCAGGAGAGGCTAAACCTGTCCGAGGGGTGGTTTCAGCTGAAGGTCCGGGTCACACTTATTGGGTAATGCAAGAGAATGGTGAAATTCAGTGTATTCCACAAAGAAACTTAACTTTAGCTGAGAGAGCTTGATTTCAGAGTGTTGTACAGCTACATCGCGCCCAAAGGAAGAATCCATGAGGAATCCACGGTGCACGAACCCTGAGAACCCTGAGAGCCCTGAGTCAACTGAGAGTCCCTGTTTCCCTGTTTCCCTGTTTCCCTGTTTTCCCTTTTCTTCGCTTCGTCTGCGAAGAGACAAACTGTTTTCCATTTTTCTTCTTTCTTGGACTTCTGAATCATCTACACCTGAGGATAGCCGGAATGGACTATGAACTTTACTTACAAACTGTGAATGATGTTTTAGATTGGATGGACAGTATGAACAGCCAATGAAATTGTTTAGCAGGGGTGGATTGTGACCGGTTTAGGCTGTGCCTTTAAGAAAGGGACACTTTCTGAACACTCTGGGCGAATGTTTTTGATATTAGAATTAAAACAATGATATGCTAATTCAATTTCATTGGCGGGACCCAGTTGTAGTTTTTTTGTTTAGTCTTTCAGTCGGGGAGTCAGTCAGGCAGTCGTTTTCTTCTTCCCCCTGTGCTGTGAGCTGGCTCGTTTCTCTCTACGATTCCTCTCTAACCAGATAAGGAAACTAACTTTTTTGCATTCGCTTTGAGCTTTAACAAAGTTTTCCCCTTTTAATTACCTTCCTTTCTCTCTCTCTCTAACCCTTTTGGGAAAAAGGGGAGGTAGGGAGGGAGAAGGGGGGAACAGGCCGAACCCCCCTGGCCGCAGGGGGGGGTTGGGGAAAGGTTTCCTGTATTACATACATTGCTGTATATTTCTGTATAAATTGTAAATATTGTATATTTTTGTACATATTCATTGCATTCCATATCTGCTTGTAAAATACAGCTTTCATCTGCTTCTCCGGCTGAGTTAGCTGTGGAATTCTTTTGTGTGTGGGGGGAACCTTCCTACTCCACCACAGATCATAACACTTGTGATCCCTCAGCTTTATACTGTAGATGATGTACATGGAATGGAAAAGCTTGTTGGTCAGCTTAGGGTCACTGATCCTGCCTGCTCCTTCCCACAGTTGTAACTTGTTACTGCATCCCCAATGTGATACACAAGATTTAACAGTGATCTTGATATCCACAGTAGCAAGTATAAGCAAGGACCTTTCTGCACACCAGTGCTTGGTAGTAACTGTAAATATCAAGTGTTGTCACTTCCAGGGGCAGCTACTCTCTGCAAAAAGATGCTGTCAGCTTCAGAAAGTGCCATCACTGAGAAGACTCTGAGCTGAGAAGTAAAACCACTGAACAGAATTAGTTCTGTTCCAGCTGAAACCAGGACACATGCTTATATTGTTACCTACTTCAGCTGAGTGCTAATAGGAAGCACACATCAGCTATAGTCCTGTTCCTATTATGTCCCAAGATTATCTGTCTGCAGAGAGCCATTTGAGCATTTGGCTCAATCTATTTTCTGCCCATGACCGTATGAATGAAAGACTACAAGGAGAGAGTTCAAGTGGGAGCAGTGAGCAGAGTGGATGGAGAAAGGAAATTCCCTCTCATATTTTCTTCTCTCCCTTTTAAATACAAGTTGCTGTTTCCTCCAAGTTGAATATATAGTACCCAGTTAATAATAATAATAATTAAAGATTTTACTTGTCTTTTTTTTTTTCTCACAGAAGGCTTGCAAGGAGTTGTTCCATAGCCTGAGGCTAAAGCTAGCCCAGATATTAGCTGAACCAAACAGGGCTGTCATTGCAAGCCAGTCTGCACCCCTGTGATGCTTAAAAAAAATAATACCAAAGATTAAAGCTAGGAAAGCATCTGAACTATGCAGGAAAACAGAGATTGCAGAGGAAGACAGGGCTAAATGCCTCTACATACACTTGCAGCCCAGAAAGCAAATCATATCCTGGGCTGCATCAAGAGAAGCATAGCCAGAAGGTCAGGGAAGGTGATTCTCCCCCTCTATTCTGCTCTGGTGAGACCCTACCTGGACTACTGCATCCAGTTCTGGAGCCCCTAGTACAGGAGGGATCTGAAGGTGCTGGTGCATGTCCAGAGAAGGGCCACTAGGATGATTAGAGAGCTGGAGCTCCTCTCCTATGAGGACAGACTGAGGGAGTTGGAGCTGTTCAGTCTGGAGAAGAGAAGGCTCCGAGGAGACCTTCTTGTGGCCTTCCAGTATCTGAAGGGAGCCTACAAGAAAGCTGGGGAGGGACTTTTTAGAGTGTCAGGGAGTGATAGAACTAGAGGGAATGGAACAAAACTAGAAATGGGTGGATTCAGATTCAATGTTAGGAAGAAGTTCTTCCCCACGAGGGTGGTGAGACACTGGAATAGGTTGCCCAGGGAGGTGGTGGAAGCCTCATCCCTGGAGGTTTTTGCAGCCAGGCTGGATGTGGCTGTGAGCAACCTGCTGCAGTGTGAGGTGTCCCTGCCCATGGCAGGTGCATTGGAATGAGATGATCCTTGTGGTCCCTTCCTTGCGGTCTACTTTATAGATGTTCTTTAGCACTGGGCTGTCTTTTCTGACTGCACAGATACAGGACTTGGCTTCCTAAATAAATGCAGTTAATTCTTCTTTTGAGCACACGTTCCACAGCAATTACAGAAGTGCATTTCAGGCACCAGGGAAAGCATCTTTGTGCAGCCCAGGTAGTGAGCTTGTAACCTGATGAACCAGCAGAGAGAGGAGCAGGGATGCCTGCTCCTGGGGGGAACTGTCACCAAGCAACCTGGCAGGGAAAGAGATGTCAGTGATGTGCAGTGTTGCAGACCCAGCTCAAAGAGACAGCATCACTGCAGCATGTCAAGCGCATCACTGAGTTTCAGCTCAGGGGAGAGGACAATACCTACACCTGCGAACTGGGGAACATCTGCTGGAAGAAGTCACTTGAAAAATAACCTTGCAATGGCTTGGGAGAAACATCTGTGTAGCAAATGACATACCACCAGTAGTGGAAGAGTGGAAAGCCAGAGTTGGGTGAAGAACAATGACCATCTTGTGTGGCTCATACAGAGAGCTGGTGGCAGCACAAGGGGAGTTTAGGTCAGCACAAACTTATTTGGCTATACAGCTCTTATGCATAGGAGCTAATATAGCAGCTGTCTAGTTGACATGACTGTGCAACTGGTTTACCACTGGCGAATGTGAACTAGAGGGATCCAGACTGTTCCTGTTTTCCTCACTTTCAGCTCTGAAACTCCTTCTCTGATTTATTTTTTACTTTTTCTAAGAGTTGGCTCACACACATTTTCTACTCTGTACATATGTAACAGCCATCTGAGGAGGATACCAGTACTTTAAACCAGAGGAATATTGTATCCTTCTAAGAATTTAAAATCTAGAATGATATTCAGAACAAAGCCAGTTGATATACAGGATAGGGAAATACTCTCAAACCCCTCATGCCTTCACATTGCCTCTTATTTTGCTCATTATGTTGGATAACTCTGTTTTCCAGGCAGAACAAAGATTCAAAGGAAACATCTTCCAAAAAGACAAATTCACTTTGAGAAGTACTGGGTGACATTCCCCAGGCTACATTGTTTCAGGAAGTCAAATTAGATGGTTAGTTCTGGTTTCGTGTGCCTGCATATTTGAAGAGTAGGAAACCATTTCAACTATCCAAATTACTGGAAGTCAAGATCATGGCAGAGACTGTGTCAGAAATTATCAGAGTGTATGATTGAAGGTCAATACTCAGGAATATACCCTGGACTTGATTATTTAGTTTAACTGTAGCCAGACAGTCCTATAGTCATGCTGGCATCCATCCATAGCTGAAGTTGTGAAAAGGCACCAGGGGAAATTTAGGCTGGATGTTGGGAAGAAGTTCTTCATGGAAAGAGAGATTGGCCATTGGAATGTGCTGCCCAGGGTGGTGGTGGAGTCACCATTACTGGAAGTGTTTAGGAAGAGACTGGATGGGGTGCTTGGTGCCATGGTTTAGTT
The DNA here is from genome assembly GCA_033816785.1 of Picus viridis. Lineage (NCBI taxonomy): Eukaryota > Metazoa > Chordata > Aves > Piciformes > Picidae > Picus > Picus viridis. The sequence goes on along the minus strand of CM066576.1, from coordinate 5,953,261 downwards.
GATTAGATAGTATTGGATGATAGGTAGGACACGATCTCAAAAGTCTTTTTCAACCTGGTTAATTCTATTCTATTCTATTCTATTCTATTCTATTCTATTCTATTCTATTCTATTCTATTCTATTCTACTCTAATTCTGGTCAACTTCCACATCCAGTTGGTTCAGCTTCAAAGTCTACATGCTCAGAGTGAGCAGGTGAAGATAATATCTGTCTGCATGCCTCTGCTCTTACATGTGCACGTGATAGAGATTGAGAGATAAAATATACTCAGATTATTTCAGACTGAGAAAAAAAGGTAGCAGCACTTTCCTGAAATGTGAACCAATATTTGCCAGCCATGGTACACGTCAGTCCTCACCTTGCATGCTAAACAGAGCTGTTGTAGAAATAATTTGATTCGATTTGCACAGCAATTAAATAGAAGAAAAAAGGAGGGGGGAAATGACGCCTACAAATAGTAGATTTCCCTTCCGCAACCTCTCCACCTTGTCCTTCATCAGGGTAAAGGCATCATCTCCACAGAAGTGATGTGATGTGCCTTTTCACAGTATCACCAAGGTTGGAAGAGACCTCAAAGATCATTGAGTCCAACCTGTCACCACAGACCCCATGACTAGACCATGGCACCAAGTGAGAAGGGACCTGGCACTACAGCAGGACTAGTAGAGCTGCTGGCAGGCTCAGAGAAGGAAACTTGTCAGGGGAGGTTGACCATAGAATCATAGAATCATAGAATCAGTCAGGGTTGGAAGGGACCACAAGGATCATCTAGTTCCAACCCCCTGCCATGGGCAGGGACACCCTACACTAGATCAGGCTGGCCAGAGCCTCGTCCAGCCTGGTCTTAAACACCTCCAGGGACGGGGCCTCAACCACCTCCCTGGGTAACCCATTCCAGGGCTTCACCACTCTCATGGGGAAGAACTTCTTCCTCACATCTAGCCTGAATCTCCCCATTTCCAGCTCATTCCGTTCCCCCTAGTCCTATCACTACCTGATACCCTGATCATGAGGATTAGAGTGAAAAAATAACACACCAGGTAAGGAGAATAGGTCTGAAGTATGTCAAGTTCTAGCAACATGGAGGAGAAACCAGGTTCATTTGGTCACTGTAGGTGTGTGGATGGTGGGATTTGTGAACACTAGAGGACTGAGAGGTATAATTAAATCATTACTCTGGACTCTGTGTCTTTTATTTAGCCATCAACACCTCTGGAGGGTGATGGAGAAGGAACATTGGATTAGATTAAGTGTTTGTTTTATTTTTCATGGATGTATCTCTTACTGAAGATAGGAGGCCACCTGCCCTGTTCATCTGAACTCTTTTGTGCCAGAATTGGTACAGGCTTTGATAGCTGCACTTCCATTGTTTTCTGAATAGACATTAGGAAGAGTGGGAGAGGAATAAAGAAAGAGAGTGCGAGACTAGGAGACAGGGGAAAATTGATTAGCTGCACCTGAATCTTGAGAATGTGGTGTTTCTATAAGTGAACAGATGCAATACACTTAAGGAGAGATCTTTAACCTTCAGAGGAAGAACCTGACTTCAGTGAAGTGGAAATACAAGACAGAAGGAATAAACCAAAATGAACAGGTTTCAAAGGACGTCTGTCACTCATCACAGTGCTGTGAGAAGGAGACTGAAGTCAGGAAGTCAAAAGCCTTAGGCATGTTTTTACTAATTTTAGGTCTGGTTTTGTTCCATTCTCACTTCTTGACCAAATCATTACACGTGCACTTCTCTGAAGAACTCTCCAAGGTATCAGCACCAAAGAAATGCATGTGTAAAATGCAGATGTTTGGTTTATGCTGCACATCTGGGGCCTCACTATTTAAAAAGCAAGAAAATGACACTATGATAATGAACCTGTTTGGTTTGCAGTTCTCATAGCCCTCTTTGCTCTATGGCATTGAAAGAATAAGACTGACATCTACTCAGCTGTGTGGCTGCCATCGAAGCACAAACTCAGTAAATTTCTGCTTTCCTACCAGAGTTTTACTATTTTCTCATCACTCATTTCCTTTTCCCACTGTTTATCACCTTTTTGCTCATGAGCCAAGTAGGGATTCCATGCATCTTCTTAGAAAGGAGACTGTATTTAACACTGAGATGCCTACATGTGGGGTGTTGGGTTTGTTTTGTATCGTTTTGATGAGACAGGAAAATCGTGGCTAAATCCCATTCAGCCATTTCTGAAGATATGCCTGATTATATCATATAATCCATACTTTAACTCCAAGGCAAGCTTGTAAGACTCGATTTTCCAAGGGAAGTCTTTAAGGGTTTTTCTGCATTGTTGCATTAGGTCAACATCTCATTGTCTTCACTGTCTCCTAGGCCTCCTTTCTTAACCAACTACTGTAAACCCACAGATGACAAAAAAGTGCTTTCCAGGGTCCACTTCAGAAGCTTTTATGTTTTTTTACTTCTACTCCAAAGAGTTTTCCCAACCCCACACCCTGAGAATTTTCCCTATCAAATACTTCCATATGCCCTCAGAACAAGCTTAGTACAATGTTTTTTCATGTTGTTAAATTATGGTATGAAAGACCTCCAGTGCACAGACCTGCAACACATCCCTCTCACTATTTTGCACCTTTGTTCTCAAAAGGACACCCAGAAAATGAATAGCTGGCACAGGACAACAGAAACAGCATTTGAGGTGCTGTGAATACCCAAGCCAAATGCTCTGTGGTGTATAGGGTTGGCCCTCATTAGATAATCACTGTCACAACTGTGATAAACACAATTAGCTCAGAAAGCAGCTGAGAGAGGGCAATATCCTGGATAAATATCCTGGGCCTACAAGTAGGCTGGGGAGGGACTGTTCACAAAGAGACTGGATGAGGCACTTGGTGCTCTGGTTTAGTTGATTAGATGTTGTTGGGTGAGAGGTTGGACTTGATGATCTTGAAGGTCTTTTCCAACCTGGTTAATTCTATCCTATTCCTATTCCTATTCCTATTCCTATTCCTATTCCTATTCCTATTCCTATTCCTATTCCTACTCCTATTCCTATTCCTATTCCTATTCCTACTCCTATTCCTACTCCTATTCTATTCTATTCTATTCTATTCTATTCTATTCTATTCTATTCTATTCTATTCTACTACTTCAGAGGCCTGCAGTAATAGGATGAGGGGCAAAGGTTTGAAATGAGAGAAGAGCAGATTTAGGCTGGAACAAGTACTTTACAGTAAGGGTGGTGAGGCATTGAAACACAGGTTGCCCAGGGAGGTGGTGAAGGCCCCTTCCTTGGAGATATTCAAGGTGAGGCTTGTCAAGGCTCTGAACAGCCTGATCTGGATGATGTCCCTGCTTACTGGATGGGGGTTGGACTAGATGACCTTTGGAGGTCTCTTCCAACCCAAACCATTCTATAATTCTATAAAAGCTGTGAGGAAAGTATAAATATACTACAATAGGAATTTGGTCTGGGTGTGGCCACCTTGGCAAATGAAGTGGACATTCTTCCATTCTGATAAGATTCCCCATGGTCTGCACAGATGAAAGGATTTGGGACTCTGAAAAGAGAAGAAGATTTCTGCTGCATTATCAACACACTGCTGACAAGGTCCCATCAAAAATGCACCATGACCATGTCTCCCTCTTGGTTCCTCTGTAAAGCATGTAGCAACCTGTGTCTGCACCACAGGAAAAGCTGTTTGAACAGATCGTCCCCGGGACTCGACATCAAATGTGATACCGCACTCAAGAGCCTGGTGTAGCACTTTCTGTTTCTGACTCTGTTTATCATACTACAAGTCTTGATTATTCTAATGACACTGGGCCTCTTCAGAAACACATTGTTTATACCCCCAAGGAGTTTGCTGCTCACACAAATATTCTCAATCTACTGTATAAACAAATGTGTTATTCAGCAGCCAGCTGCAGTGCTGCTTCTGATAACTGACAACAACAGAGCAAATATTACCACCACCTCTAAGTAGTTTGCAGTCTTGTACAGGGGCTGGATTCCTTCCTCATCACTTCAGTGGGCTCTGGAGCTTGCATTGCTGTCTGCTTTGGGGTCATAGAATCCTAGAGTCATAGAATGGTCTGGGCCAGAAGGGACCTCCAAAGGTCATCCTATCCCACCTCCTTGCAGTCAGCAGGGACATCCTCAACTGGATCTGGTTGCCTAGGGCCTTGTTGAGCCTTACCTTGAATATGTCCAGGGAAGGGGCCTCAACTACCTCCCTGGGCAACCTGTTCCAGCATTCCACCACCCTCATAGTAAAGAACTTCTTCCTAAAATCCAATCTAAATATGCTCTTCTCCAGCTTAAAGACATTGCCCCTTGTCCTGTCACTGCAAGCCTTTGTAAACAGTCTCTCTCCATCCTTCCTGTAGCCCCCTTCGGGTACTGGAAGGTTGCTATTAGGTCTCCCCGAAGCCTTCTCTTCTCCAGGCTGAACTAGCCCAGCTCCCTCAGCCTGTCCTCATAGCAGAGATGCTCCAACCCCCTGATCATTTTCATGGCCCTCCTCTGGACCCTCTCCATCAGGTCCATGTCCTTCATATATTGAGGGCTCCAGACCTGTACACAGTACTCCAGGTGAGGTCTCAGCAGAGCAGAGGAAAGTGGCAGAGTCACCTCTCTGGATCTGCTGGCAATGCATCTTTTAATGCTGCCCAGAATGTGGAACCAGAAAGGTCATCCTGATTGTTGAGATAGTATTTTTGTCATGTTTCATTTTGGTTTTATATGTAGACTATCCTACCATGGAAAGAAAACACAGGTATCAGTCCCTTATATGAATGCCAGGAGCATTCAAGCCACCTCATAATTTTAGTTGAAAAACTGGGATCAGTCCAAAGATGAATCTCTTCCGTTGCAGAAGGGAGAGAGAGGAAAATAGAGCTGGGAGAGACACCCAGGGGAAATTTCTCAGCTGCAAACTGGTGCTGAGCAGGGTCTGTGGCCAAAATTCAGTGAAGAGCTACTTCTCAGCAGCAGCTCTGCTTTGCCAGGGCTCTGGCATGCATTAAAGAATCAGGAGGATGGCCATTTTTTGAAAGGAAGTCTGCTCTCCTGGCACCCATCTGCTTGTTATCAGATTTGGTGCTCATCATGGGAAAACAAATACCTAGAGAAGAATCACTTCAGTTTATTACCATTCCTTTTTTCCTAGCAATGCCAGGACAACAGCATTGTCTTCACTCTCACCAGCTAAAAACCTCTAAACCCTGTTCAGTGCTTAGACTCTGAGGGGCTGAACAGAGTCATACTGCACAGAAATGTCCATAAATGAACAATAAAGGTACAGCAGGAGTAATCTTTCCCTGGCAGAGGGATTGTGGACATAAAACACATTAACATTTTGAAGTACTCAAAGGTGGAATACAAGAAGGGGTTCTTAGCAATTTCTCAGGCAAAATCTAGAAAGAAAGACTACAGGTCCAAAGACTATTTGTTATTCTTAGCCTGTCCTTACTTCACCCTGAGTCCTTTGTCCTTTCTTTTAGATGAATATTCCAAGAAGTAAATTTATCTTTGCAGCGTGGAGATGTTTATAGTTCCACACTGTCTTTATCTGGCTAGCTAAAACCACTATCTCCTAATTACACTGTCATAAATTTGAAGGCCAGGAGAGCCATTATTTTAACATAGTCTGACTTCTCCCATACTGCAAGATACAGGATTTAACCACAGATCCCTTTATCAGGCTTATAACTTCTGGTTGAACTAAGGAGTCTCTTTGGGAAAGACATCTAATCTTGATTTAAAGACTTCTTTAAAGACTACTTAACAACACATCAAGCTTGTCTAGGATCTCTTCTTTGGTTTATAGAAGTAATGAATCGAGTCCCCCCCACCCTCCCCTCCTGGAGATACTTCTTAATGGAAAGTAAAAATGCCACAATTACGACACACCATGTGTGGGACATAAAACCTCATCTCACTCCGGTATCTCGGTCGTATTTAATAAAGTACCAACAGAGCAGCAATAATGTACACTGGGAATCAGGCATCAGAGATAAAAGGAAGGAGAGGCAATAATGGGAAGTTGGGAGGAAAATATGAAAGCAGCTGTAAGAACAGAAACCGACACGGAAAATAACAACAAATGAGTGAATAAAGGGAAAACCCTCAAACAAACCAAACACAACAACAACACCACCACCAAAAATGAACAACCCAAAGAAAACTCACAGCCAGGCATGGAAATGATACATTTTAAAATAAATTCACTTTTGGAAGATTCTTCCTGAGTGAAGGAAGAGATACAAAGGCAGGCATGTGCACACACACACACACACGCACATCCACACATACAACTTGCCAGATCTTACCAGATGATGTAGTTGAGGCTGGCTGAACTTAATTAACTTGGATGAGTGGTTTTAGATTTTAACCTTCCTTCTTTATTTGCTTTCACTGTGCAGTGCTAAAGACTTGCAGACAAGGAGGGAAGGGGAAGAAGTAAGGGAGGGGTGAAATGATTTTTGAGGAAAACAGTACAGAGCTCCACATTTCATAGTATCATAGAATCAGTCAGGGTTGGAAGGGACCACAAGGATCAGCTAGTTCCAACCCCCTGCCATGGGCAGGGACACCCCACACTAGAGCAGGCTGGCCAGAGCCTCGTCTAGCCTGGGCTTAAACACCTCCAGGGACGGGGCCTCAACCACCTCCCTGGATAACCCATTCCAGGGCTTCACCACTCTCATGGGGAAGAACTTCTTCCTCACATCTAGCCTGAATCTCCCTATCTCCAGCTTCATTCCATTCCCCCTAGACCTATCACTAGCTGAGATCCTGAGAAGTCCTTCCCCAGCCTTCTTGTAGCCCCCTTCAGATACTGGAAGGCCACAATGAGGTCACCTCGGAGCCTTCTCTTCTCCAGACTGAACAGCCCCAACTCCTTCAGTCTGTCCTCAGAGGAAAGGTGCTCCAGCCCTCTGATCATCCTCGTGGCCCTTCTCTGGACACCTTCTAGCACCTCCAGACCCCTCTTGTAATAGGGGCTCCAGAACTGGAGGCAGTACTCCAGGTGGGGTCTCACCAGAGCTGAGTAGAGGGGGAGAATCACCTCCCTTGACCTGCTGGCCACACTCCTCTTGATGCAGCCCAGGAGCTGATTGGCTTTCCGGTCTGCAAGTGCACATTGAGAGCTCCTGTTGAGCTTCTCGTCCCCCAGCACCCCCAAGTCTCTCTCCTCCGGGCTGCTCTCCAGCCAGTCACTGTCCAGTTGTTTGTTTTTAAGGATGCAAGGCAATTCCTCAGCTGTTGTAAACCAGCATAGATCTGATGCTAATCTACAGCATCTGAGAACCTGGCCATGGGAAGCTTATTCTCTCTGAATTTCAAAGATAGCTAATAGTTCCTTTTTTTCTGCAACCACGTCTTTGTTGCTGAAAGAATCACCCCAGGGTTGTCTGACCCTAAATCCTCCTGGCATGGTTTGAGCACTTTTGTAGTTCTCTGAGCTACGAGAAAAAAACATGTGCTCACATTCCAATTTATGGGAATTTATGGGAATGGTCCCTGGCTCTTGCTGGCTCCCAGACCAGACCTTGGAACAGTTTTGGAAAGTATTAATTGGTCTGGGCTGAAGACTTGGCTGGGAATGGAGATGACTATAACAATGAGCTTGAAAGCCAAGCCCTGTGACCTGGTCCTGGGTAATTCACTAAGTTAAGCATTGCCTAATCATGTAGAACAAGGTCAGGTATGTATATATGTAAAGAAAATATGGGCCATTCATGTCTAAATTTAAGTATAGCTGGACCTTTATCTCCTCTAAAACATAGAATCATAGAATGACTAGGGTTCAAAAAGACCTTTAATATCATCTAGTCCACCATCCCTGCCATGAGCAGAGAAATCAACTAGATCACATTGCTCAGAGCCCTGTCCAGCCTGTCCTTGAGCACTTCCCGTGATGGGGCATCTACAACTCCCCTACCAACCCCTTCCATGGTGAAAAAAATATTTTATCATGCCCAGTCTAAATCTACCTTCCTTCCACTGGTGCTCCTTGTCCTGTCATTACAAGCCTCAGTAAAAAATCTTTCATTGTCTTTCTTATCAGCCCCTTTTAAATACCGAAGGGCTATATTAATATGTAAAATCTCTTCCTTAGTGTGACAGATGCAAATTTTGACATGGTCTGTGAAAAAAAAAAACCACAAAAAAAACCCCAAAAAATGAATACAGATACAGAATTAACCGGGTTGGAAAGGACAATACAATACAATACACCAGGTTGAAAGAGACCTTCAAGATCATCACGTCCAACCCATCAACCAATCCAACCCACCTAAACAACTAAACCATGGCACCAAGCACCCCATCAAGTCTCCTCCTGAACACCTCCAATGAAGGTGACTCCACCACCTCCACGGGCAGCCCATTCCAATGGGCAATCACTCTCTCTGTATAGAACTTCTTCCTAACATCCAGCCTAAACCTCCCCTGGCGCAGCTTGAGACTGTGTCCTCTTGTACTGGTGCTGGTTGCCTGAGAGAAGAGACCAACCCCCACCTGCCTACAACCTCCCTTCAGATAGTTGTAGATGGCAATAAGGTCTCCCCTGAGCTTCCTCTTCTCCAGGCTTAACAACCCCAGCTCCCTCAGTCTCTCCTCACAGGATTGTGCTCCAAACCCCTTCCCAGCTTTGTTGCCCTTCTGTGGACATATTCAATCTGTTCCTGTCTTTAGGCTTCGTGTGATGACCACCACAGGGGATTGTAACAGTGGGGAGAGTCTTTGCGAAACAGTTCAGGGATATTTCTTAGACAAGGGCTTATTTACTGATGGCTGGGGGTCTCTCAAGAGATAACAATCTGTGTTTCAAGAAGAGAAAAATCATTCTGGTTAATTTGAGAGGGATGTATGAGCAGAGTTTAACCCTAAAGATAATAATTGGCACCCAATGTCCAATGTCTAAGGTACAGCTGATATCTAAGGCAGATGAAGGTTCCCACCTGCCTGCCAAGGATTCCTTACCACTCCTCTTCTGCTTGTAAGAAACAAAGCTGGCCTGGGCTGGACTACAATGGTCTAGCAATGTCTGTCAAAGAAAATTAAAAGAGCAACAGGACGCAACAGAGGGCTGCAAATGTTTGTCCATCTGTAATCTCAGACCTTTGTTCTGCCCTTTTGTTCCTGAACCTCAGCTCAGTGCTTCCAAGGAAGGTGGGTTAGCCCCTTGCACCATAAACACCCTGCCAACCTGCCACAGGGAGGGGGAAGCTCACTCCTGACCTCAGCACTGACGGTCCACACGGATGAGCAAGGATCACTATGGGTAAGGATTTAACGCGACAGTGAAAAGACTGACAGCCGCACTTCAAAATACACTTCAGCCCTGAACAGTGATGTGTAAAATCAGCATTTTCTCACCCAGCAGATCAGCTGCCTGGGCCTGAGCTGCTGCCCTAGCACTCAAAAATAACAAGAAAAATGCAGGAAGAAGATTTTCCTCACATCAGCCCTGTTGAAATGTTACTCTCTTGCTTTCGGGTCAAATAAGCTACACACCGAAGTTCTTCAGTGTTGTAGCAAAACCTTTTAGTGTAAGGCAGCAGAGCTCAAAATGATAAAATAGTCCCACCTGGCTTCTCAGCCATTGTTGTCAGGGTTGCTGTTGTAGGGCAACACAATCTGAAATCTAGTGTACAGTAATAGTAATTTCCACTTCTAGATGGGAAAGAGAGAAGGAAGGAACTGCAGTGCTAAGCATCTACGTCTTTTATGAAGTCATTTGAGAAGAGGAAAATGTTTCTGAAATCTTGAAAAACTTCAAGGCTTCTCTGTGATAACTGCACTATAAACCAGCAGAACTGAGGAGGTGTCAGTGGCTGCTCAAGGTCATGCCTTCTTGGAAACATGCTGAATGAGGAATACACAAATCAAATACAAAAAAAGAAAAAAGACCCTTTGTGGCAGTGTCCACTACTCCTAGCACCAAGGCCAAGCAGTCAGAGGACTCTCCTTGATAAAAGACCAAAGTCCTGGGACCTTCTCAGCTTGCAGTTGCTTCAGCTATCAGATCCCACAGACAAGGTCCCACCTCCTCTCTGAAAAGTGGACGTGTTTTACTACCTTAGATAAGTCACTGGATAAGAAAAAGAAACAGTCTCAGGGCTGAGGATGCAAACACCAGGTGTCCCTTTCCATCACCAAATGCTCTAGACAAGGCACAAGGCAGGTTCACTCTTGCCTGATATCTGCCTGTTCCCATGATCTTGCATTGCTGGCTGTACACTCACCCCAAAGGCTCTGTAATACGGTGGTTACAATATCCTCTTTGCACCTGCAAGATGATGATTTCTTACTATTCAAGCCACAGTTGTCCTGAAGCCCAGGTTTCTTGCTTCTTCAGTGCATGCCATAAAACATTACACTGCATTGGCACATGTGAGTGGCCCCATTGCTACAGAGTAAGGGCCCTGCTTGATATGAGGGCTAGCTGGTGCTCAGGGTTTGGATCATGATGGGGTCTTAGAGATTTGGTTGGATTTTTTTTCACAGAATAAATACCTCTGACCTCTTCTGTTCAACTGGAAGTTGACACTAATGGTGCTGAAAGGCTGTGGCCTGGATTTCTGCCAGGCACCTGCCAGGTTTAACTTCAGAAGGCATGGAGCCCACATGCTCTTACCTCTTACCCTCTTTGTGGTGGGTTGAGATTTCCACCACCCCACCCCCACCACACACATTAACTTTGCCAGACCAGCTCAGTTGGAATCAAATGGAATTAGTATATTACTCAAGGAAAACTGGGTAGAAAAAAATGAGTGAAGTCTCTTCCAGAAAGCAAAGCCTCCTACTCCTAAGCCATGCTACCTAAGTAGCACAATATAAATGTTACTGATTCAATCACTGCTTTTTACTGATCATAATTTCAGCACTCTAATGTCACATGAAGTAGAAACGTGACACACTCCAGCACTAGGGCCTCTTCTCCCAAAACACAGCTTGATTTTAGCTCATGAGGTGCTTGCAGAGTGATATTAGCCAGCTGTCACTGAAGGATCAGATGATATTAATGGCAACTGGCATGTCTATTCAGCAAGCTGAGCTCATCCTTGAGAAATCAGATGGAGTCTCTTTCAAGCAAACAAACAAAAACCACACACACACTAAAAAGGGGCAGGGGAGAAGGAAATTAGAAGAAGATAATTGAAACTACTACAGCCTTGAATCATCCAGGAATTCATCATGAGAATGATCAGGGGGTTGAATTGGAGCACCTCTGCTACAAAGACAGGCTGAAGGAGCTGGGGTAGTTCAGCCTGGAGAAGAGGAGGCTCCCTGGAGACCTAATAGCAGCCTGCCAGTACGTGAAGGGGACCTACAAGAAGGATGGAGAGAGTCTGTTTACAAAGGCCTGCAGTGACTGAATGAGGGGCAATGTCTTTAAGCTGGAGAAGAGCATATTTAGATTGGATTTTAGGAAGAAGTTCTTTACTATGAGGGTGGTGGAACACTGGTACAGGTTGCCCAGGGAGGTGATTGAGGTCCCTTCCATGGAGATATTCAAGGTGAGGCTCAACGAGACCCTGGGCAACCTGATCTACTTGGGGATGTCCCTGCTGACTGCAGGGAGTTTGGACTGGCCTAGACCATTCTATGATTCTATGGTTCTATGAATGCTGTTATTGCAAAAGCAAAGAATCCACAGAACAAGACTGGGTCCACAAAAGGTTTCCTCATTGCTTGTACCAAGTAATTTATAAAACCTCAGTCCTTGCTTCCTTGCTGGAATATGTCCAGAGAAGGGCAACGATGTTGGTGAGGGGTTTGGAACACAAGCCCTATGAGGAGAGGCTGAGGGAGCTGGGGTTGCTTAGCCTGGAGAAGAGGAGGCTCAGGGGACACCTTCTTGCTCTCTACAACTACCTGAAGGGAGGTTATAGACAGGCGGATGTTGGTCTCTTCTCCCAGGCAACCAGCACCAGAACAAGAGGACACAGTCTCAGGCTGCACCAGGGGAGGTTTAGGCTGGAGGTTAGGAAGAAGTTCTACACAGAGAGTGATTGCCCATTGGAATCGGCTGCCCAGAGAGGTGGTAGAGTCACCTTCATTGGAGGTGTTCAGGAGGAGACTTGATAGGGTGCTTGGTGCCACGGTTTAGTTGATTAGGTGGATTGGATTGGTTGATGGGTTGGACGCGATGATCTTGAAGGTCTCTTCCAACCTGATCTATTCTATTCTATTCTATTCTATTCTATTCTATTCTATTCTATTCTATTCTATTCCTTAAGTCTGAGCATCTGAGCCTATGACTTTGTCAGTGTACTGAAATCCAGGCTGGCAATGAAGTTCAGGCTGTGGCTTGCCAGTCAAAGTGCACTCTGCATCCTGCCAGACTTGTTTTTCACGTGTGCTGCAGGGCAGCATGCATTAGCCCTACCACTCGCCCTAGGACACACATAATTGAATGTGTATTCGTAGTCCCATATACTTCAGTGGACTGCAAATGTGCTTATACACACCTTAGCAATTCACTCATTAGTATACAAAAGAAAAGAAAGAAAAAAAAACACATATTATATTTCTGTCAAAAGGAGATTTGAAGTTCACATTCCAAATGCCAAAGGCCTGTGCATTTACCAACAACAACATTTAGCTTTCCCAGCCTCTGTTCCTCAGGGCCACAGAAACTTGTACAAGGGAGAAAAATCACCCCCAAATGGACTTTTCTTGTACCACAAAGATGAAAGCAAAAAGTCATTAGATAAAAAGAAGGTCTGCATTTATGGTTAAGTAGTGGATGTGTAATTTAAATGAGAAGCCAAGCCGAATGCAATGCAATTACCGACACTTAATATTAGTCAGACTAATAAAGCAGCAATTAAACCTCATTATACAGCCATAAAATTGATGTGTAATAGATTGATTGCCCCAAATGCTCAAACCAGTGTTTGATGGCATATCATAGGCAAGGTGAACTTGTTCATTTAATTGGCAGATCAAAACAAAAAATTCCTCTGATAGATTTAACCTTATTGCATTTCTTGGCTTCAGTTGACATCGGTGACAGTACAAACAAACACATAAACAGAATAAAAGAAGAGGGAAAAAAAGCCTACAGACCAGCTTGCTCTATGGCAAATACTCTCTATTCCATAGTATAATATTCCTTCTCCCAGGAGATCCACAGTTATTTGAGAATCTTCTTGCCAGCAGCACAATTTGGATCTTGCACAGCAGTGCTGCTTCATTGTTCGCTCCTTGAATTGACGCCGCGGAGCTGAAGGAAACCTGCATGTAAATGTTTTGTGGCATGTCTACAGCTGGCACAGAATTCAGCACCTTGGAGTACATTAAGGCCAATGACTAAAAGAAATTGTTGTTGGAAACCCAAAGGGTGAGCTGTGAGGGGACCATTAATAAAAATCTTTCAAATTGCCCCAAAATCTCATCTGAGCCTTTTAATTTTAGCAATAAGTTCAGACTCAGTCAAAGGTCCAGTATATCAAATGCGCTCCCTCTTTTAATACAAGTTATTTATGTGCCTGCTGTGATGAACATATTTTGAAGAGCTTCAGTTCCTTGATGGCTATAAAAAAGAATACTTGCTGAAGACAAAATTCTTTGATTCTTTGAGATTTTCATATCACTCATCACTAAGGAGATATAATGAGCCATTATCCTTAGCCACCCATCTTTACATTCCACCCTGTCATTACTAAATGTGAATTCCCATGCAGCAATAATGCTAAATGAGTGATTGTATTTTCTCCTCCAACAACATCTGGCTTGATCAAGAGAATTTTTCTACAAGGACCTCATCTCTGCAGTAACTGAAGAGCTCACAGTCTTCATAACTCCAAGTCAGAGGAACACTCTGTGGGGAAGACATTATCTGAATGACAAAAGTACTTTGCCTCCCAGGATCCTGCAACCAGGTAGGACCTCAAATCATGATCTCCTGTACAGCTGTCTAGGAAACAGTAAGTCTTTTATCTAAGGGGTGGGAAAATCTGTTTTAAATATCCTGGGAAGACTGAAGTCCACAGAACATTTGATTTGACATCAGGCTTCTCCCTAGGATTTTAAACAATGCTGCTTAGTAAAATCCTGGAATGAAAGTAAAGGAGATTAGAAAGCTCTAGCTCCTACCTCATTTTAGTGCTAGTGGTTCAGTTAGCAAGTCTTCCTCCACAAACCAAAAATCACAGTACCAGAAAATGTGCCATTTTTATCAGGCTTTGAGTTTCCAACTCATTCTGTGAGAAACTCAGCACTTATAAAACCCTGTTGCTCTTGTGAGCCTTTCTCTTTCTTTGCTTTGTGATGCACTTTGGTTCATGCTGATCAATTGTAGTTTGAACTTATTTTGGGTTCCAGCAGAACAGTGACCTCAGGTCAGATTTGTCACTCCCTCTTCCTCCTAAGGAGTTGATGCTTCTTATTTTCAAATTCCTAGAGTTTCTTTGAACTAGATGCAACTTCTATGTGAATGGGACATGTTGCATAGCTGCACAGTCAGGTTAAACAGCCCTGAGCTAACACCCTGGCATCTAGCTCTCTGCTCATCTCTGTGACTCCAGTTCAAGAGAACATCACCAGCATGAAAACAGAACATAAAGTCATAGAATCACAGAATGGTCTGGGTTGGAATGGACCTCTGAAGGTCATCTACATCACTCTGCAGTAAGCAGGTGCATCCTCAACTAGATCAGGTTGCCGATAGCCCTGTTGAACCTCATCTTGAATATCTTCAGGGCTGGGGCCCCAACCACCTCCCTAGATATAGTGAAGGAATGGGACACTATTTAAACCTGTGAGACTTTATCTGGTTTCACTCAGCCATTTCCACTGCAAAACATAAAAAAGAATTATATATCAAGAATTAGAAATCAGTGCATTTCCTGGAGAACTTATACTCCATTTTATCAATGTAATTTTTAAAATAAAGAAAAAAAAGCTTAATAAAACCTGGTACTTAAATCCCTTGGAATGGTGCTGCTAGAAAGGGTCCCATCTAGACTGCACATGTATTTCACTAAGACAAGATTCTTAGAAGTAGGATCATGGAATCATAGAATGGTTTGGGTTGGAAGGGACCTTTAAGGATCTTCTATCAATTGAGAGGAGCCCTGAAGAAAGGGACTTGGGGGTGCTGGTGGATGAGACGCTCAACAGGAGCCACCAATGAGTATTTGCTGCCCAGAAAGCAAATCACATCCTGGGATGCATCAAGAGAAGCATAGCCAGCAGGTCAAGGGAGGTGACTCTCCCCCTCTGCTCACCTGAAGACCTGCATCCAGTTCTGGAGCCTCTATTACAGGAAGGATCTGGAGGTGCTGGAAAGTGTCCAGAGAAGGGACACGAGGATGATTAGAGAGCTGGAGCTCCTCTCCTATGAGGACAGACTAAGGGAGTTGGGGCTATTCAGTCTTGAAAAGAGAAGGCTCCCAGGAGACCTTCTTGAGGCCTTTCAGTATCTGAAGGGGGCTACAAGAAAGCTAGGGAGGAACTTTTTAGGGTGTCAGATAATGATTGAACTAGGGGGAATGGAACAAAACTAGAAATGAGTAGATTCAGACTGGATGTTAGAAAGAAATTCTTCCCCATGAGGGTGGTGAGACACTGGGACAGGTTGCCCAGGGAGGTGGTGGAAGCCTCGTCTCTGGAGGTTTTTGCAGCCAGACTGAGCAACCTGATCTAGTGTGTGGTTTCACTGCTTATGACAGGGGGGTTGGAACCAGATGACCCTCAAGGTCCTTTCCAACCCTAATAATTCTATGATTCTATGATCATTTCTATCCATGTTTGTGTTCCCTGGTATGTGGAATACTTCTAGAAAGGATGCCCACCTGTTTTAAAAGAAACTATCAAAAACTTGTCTCTTTTGAGAAGTCAGCTTTACACTTCCTGTCTAAAATTAACACTGGAGCTTGATTTTTGGCACCTACGCTTGTGAATCTTGGAGCCATGTTTTGTGAAATGTCATTTGGATTAAAGCTTCAGAACTTTAATTACACCTCATGCTAATATTGCACTTTTCCTCTAGTAGATTTTTATCATCTCTCTCTTCCCCTCAACATGAAATCAGCTGGAATGTGCAAAACAAGAAAATGCAGTATATTGCTATGACCATTTTCCAAACACTGCATCAAAAACATCCAAGATCTTACTCTGAGCAGCTCCCTGTAAAAGCTGTTGCTGCCTTTTCAAAATCAATAAGGTCACCCCAGCTAAGATGTGCTTTGGATCCTAAATGTCTTTTCTCTTTTGGTATGCAGCACCTTGCACACACTTCTGCGTCTTCATTCCTTATCAATCTCTCCAGCGCAGTCAGTGCTGTTCTTTTACAGGAACTTTTTAATTGGATTTATTTAGTCTAAAATGGATTAATTTAGTCTAAAAATGTATGCAGAGGCATGGTAATTGTCTTTGAAGATGTAAAAGGATTGATGCAAAGGAGGGAAATGAGCGTTCTCTGTGTTTTCTGGGACTTAAAACCCAACAAGGGACAGTCAGGAGGTGTCTCAGGTAGATGTGCAAACTGCAGCACCAAACGGCCTGAAAGAGCTCATTGGAGGCATTGCTGAAGTTTAACAGGATTTTAAGAACAAATTAGGTAAGCACCTAACAGGAATAATTTAACTGTAGCTAATCCCATGTGGGGGCAAAGGCAATGTGCTGAAATTTCCTCCTACTCTGATTTCTCTGAAACTATGCATTTTTGTGAAGAAAGTCTTTCTACACTGGACAATAATCATCAATGAGCTGATGAAAGTTATTCTTAGAGGTGTTGGCAGGCAGGTCTAAGTTTCCCCTGCCACAGTATTTACCTTTTCTGAAGATGAATTTGAAGGAAGGCTAATGGTGCTTTGGTTAAGATTAGAGAAAGGATCAACATTTTGAGGAAACAGTAAATTCTCTGAGGGAATGATCAGCAATATATCTGACAGAAGGTTAAAATCACTGAAGAAAGCAATTCTGAGACAGAGCTGCAACTATTTTTGATTACTTTTCCAATATGGGGGGAGAATTAACTCAGAAAATTGGGGTACATTTTGAAAACTTGGCTTCCAAGTTGTTGAGGCACTCAGTGTTGATTTGATTTTACAGTACCTTCGCATTAGTACAGCAAGTAGCTCTCCAGCATGCACAGCTCCCTCTTTCACTCCAGGAGTCAAGGCTACCTTAGACCTGATAACTCTTTCTTAGAAGGCAGAAGTCAACTGAGAAGACTTCTCTCCTAATCCCTGTGTGATACTTACAGATCTATCCCTTTTAGCAGCAAAAGACAGCCCTGCTCTGTTTCCATCCATGGTGACACACTAGTTTATCCCAGCTGCATGCTCAGCCCGTGCCTGTGAATACATATGTACATATGCCTTCAGCTGATGGCCTTTGTTGCCTACAGGGAGATGGGAGAAGGAAGTGATGATTGCTATTTCAGTCTGAGCCCACTTTATAAGTACTAGTTGCAGACTCCTGCTCCCTCATCCCTCCCTATGTGGTTGCAGCAATCAGCCAGGCTTTCTAGGACTGGCCAAAACAGGATATGGAGCACTGGGTCTTGCTGTTTTCAGCAGTGTGCCGGTGTAGGTTGTCAAGTATGCTACGTATAAGACCATCCTCGACCTGCACCAAAACCCCAAAGACTTATAATACTTCCAGTTTTAGGAAATAATGGGGAGAAATGTCCCTATTATATAAACTTGAATTGTGAGTCTCACAATATGCTGTCCCAGGGAGGTTGTGGTATCTCCCTCTCTGGAGATATTCAAAACTCCCCTGGATGTGTTCCTGTGTAATCTGATGTAGGTCATCCTGCTCTGGCAGCGGGGGTTAGACTGGATGATCTTTTGAGGTCCCTTCCAGCCCCTGAAATTCTGTGATTCTGTGATTCTATCAATCTGTAATTCTGTAATTTTGAATTGTCTGATGTCAGCAAGTATAGCACCTTGAATACTGGCTAAGTTTGCCCACGGATTTTGGGTGACTCCTGTGCTCCTTGTGTCTGAAGTGATGCTAAGGGACAGTGAGATAAGAAAAAGCAAGTTGTTCTGAACACAAGTAGGAACAGCCCCAATATGTTGCACTGAAAATCCAGTCCAGTGACCTCAGCATGATTGAAATGAAAAAGGACATTTCATCTCGTGTGAACAAAATGTGGTGGAGGCACTTTGAATAAATTTGTAAGCAGCGGATAGCTTTGCTGGATGATCTCCAAAGAGAGAAAACTACATTAGCCCATCCAAGATGCAAAGCAGTCACAGCTAAGTGATCTGACATCCTCCTCAGACAGGCAGAAATGCAGCCTTATAGCAACCCCAATATGGAGAAAGTGAGCTGATCACTTTTTCTAGAGACAGCTGATACACTTGGGTCACACAGAGACATTTCTTCACTACCACAGGTGTACAGAAAATTATTCATGAACAGGTCAAAAAAAAGAGAGACAGGCAATAACCAGTGGAAACAACAGAAAAAGTTCTTCTCATGGCATTTTTGCAAACTTTAACTAACCATGGGATGGCCAAGGGACCAAGCCCAGCCATCATGGATTTAGGAAGGGCAGGTCCTGCATGACCAGCCTGATCTCCCTCTATGATCAGTGGATGTGGGGCAGGCTGTGGATTTAGTCTACCTGGACTTCAGCAAGGCCTTTGACACCGTCCCCCACAGCAAACTCCTGGCCAGGCTGTCAGCTCCTGGATTGGACAGCAGCACTCTGCACTGGGTTAGGAACAGGCTGGAGGGCCGAGCCCAGAGAGTGGTGGTGAATGGTGCCACATCCAGCTGGGGGTGGGTGTTGATCTGTTAGAGAGTAGAAGGGCTCTGCAGAGGGACCTTGACAGGCTGGACAGATGGGCAGAGACCAATGGCATGAGATTAAACACACCCAAGTGCTGGGTTCTACACATTGGCCACAGCAACCCCATGCAGTGCTACAGGCTGGGGTCAGAGTGGCTGGTAGAAAGGGACCTGGGGGGACTGGTTGATTGTAGACTGAACATGAGCCTGCAGTGTGCCCAGGCAGCCAAGAAGGCCAATGGCATCCTGGCCTATATCAGGAACAGTGTGGCCAGCAGGAGCAGGGAGGTCACTGTGTCCCTGTACTCAGCACTGGTTAGGCCACACCTTGAGTCCTGTGTCCAGTTCTGGGCCCCTCAGTTTAGGAAAGATGTTAACTAGCTGCAAGGTGTCCAGAGAAGGGCAACAAAGCTGGGGAGGGGTTAGGAGCACAGCCCTGTGAGGAGAGGCTGAGGGAGCTGGGGTTGCTTAGCTGGAGAAGAGGAGGCCCAAGGGGAGACCTTTTTGCTGTCTACAGCTACCTGAAGGGAGATTGTAGCCAGGTGGGGGCAACCAGCACCAGAACAAGAGGACACAGTCTCAAGCTGTGCCAGGGGAGGAGGTTTAGGCTGAATGTTAGGAAAAAGTTCATCACAGAAAGATATTTGCCATTGGAATGGGCTGCCCAGGCAGGTGGTGGAGTCACTATCACTGGAGGTGTTTGAAAGGAGACTGGATGAGGCACCTGGTGCCATGGTTTAGTTGATGAGATGGTGTTGGGTGATAGGTTGGACTCGATGATCTCAAAGGTCTTTTCCAACCTGGTTAATTCTATTCTATTCTATTCTATTCTATTCTATTCTATTCTATTCTATTCTATTCTTCTATTCTATTCTATTCTATTCCATTCCATTCCATTCCATTCCATTCCATTCTATTCAATATTTCTCTGTGCCTGGGCAAGCTTAAATCATTGTGTCCAGGTCTGATTATTCATATCTGCTTTCACCACCCCAGGGACTAGTTTTGATCTCCATTTTGTTGTCCCATGTGAAAGCTTCATTTTTTGGTAGAGTATTGCCTGTGCAGGTTCAGCTGAACTTAACAAATTTCTGGTATATGAAAAATCTTTGACACTTCCTATTCACAAATATTTTTTTCCTGGAAAATTGCCTTTGTAATAATAAGGAAAAAAAAAAAAAAACAATAAAAAGAAATCTATGTAAAAAATTTGTTTTTATTTGGTTTGCATTTGTAGGTACAAGATTAAACTTTTTTTCCCTTTTTTTTTTTTTTTTCTTTTTTTTTCTTTTTTTTCTTTTTTTCTTTTTTTCTTTTTTTTTCTTTTTTTTTCATTTTTTTTCTTTTTCTTTTTCTTTTTTCTTTTTTTCTTTTTCTTTTTCTTTTTCTTTTTCTTTTTCTTTTTCTTTTTCTTTTTCTTTTTCTTTTTCTTTTTCTTTTTCTTTTTCTTTTTCTTTTTCTTTTTCTTTTTCTTTTTCTTTGGGGATTTTTGTTGGTTTTGTTTTGCTTTGGTTTGGTTTTGGGGTGGTTTGTTGTTTTTTTTTGGTTAGCTGTGTCAGCTTTCTTTGCAAGTGAGAGAAGGAACAGAAGTGAAGGTAAAGAAAACAAACGGATGAAGTGCTATGAGGCTTCGTACGGCTTTCACCCAACATTCAAGATTTTCAGACAGCTCAGGAAAGGAATTCAAGATTATGGCAGTGTACAAATATTGCCAAAATCGTTAAATGCATGCTTTTAAATCAATTCTACCTGTAGGAGTGTTCACACAAATTTTTGGTGCCTCAGGGGACATTGTAGTAGAAGTATTTGAGGCCTGGCTAGAAATACAAAAACAAGCAGACATGTCCTCAACTGAATTCATTGCTATAAGATTTCCAGCCTAGGGCAGCACTCCTTGAAGGATATACATATATCTGCTTAACTACACAGATGATGCTCCATCCCACTGAAACCAACACGAGCATTTACTCTTCATCAAGTTAAGCATTTACATAAATCTCTGTGATAATGTAGTTTAATCGAAGACTCAAGTGCTGGGATAAATCTTAGGTTATTCAAAGCAAACTTCAAAGCCTTTTGCATGCACTTAGCACCAATTATTACCCAAACAAATCAAATGGACTGTATTGCATGTGAAGTTTGAAATTCATGGATGTAACATTGTAGTTTGTGGGGGGTTTTTTTTGCTCTATTCATCTGCATTCTTTTTACCTCACTGAGAAAGGATTCCTTATTAAAGCTGGTTAAAAAAAAAGGAAGCCAGAAAATGCCTGGAACAAAGTAACTGTAACTGTAAAATGTCCTTAAAGGCCAATTAGAAATTGCAATACTGGGAGTTTTATTACAACTAACTCCTCCTTAATTATCAATCAATGGATTCTGTTGGAAGGGGGGAAAAAAAAATCTCAAATTCACAGCTGGGAAAATGATGCTAATTATTTTCTGTTAATTAAGGCTGTGCTGGGATTCAGACTTGCCATCCTTCAAATACAGGATTGACACATCAATGCTAACATAATGCTTAAGGTCTTTTCCATAGGCTTTATTTCTAATGGTAATAAATTGGTATCACATTATTTAAACTGTCTTGAGCTACCATGCTATCACATAACCTTCATATGTACTGAAAAGCAGGTATCTGTCTCAGCACTCATACTGACTTCTGACATGTAAGTTAAATATTGATAACTTTGTACCTTAGCCATTGTGTTGTGAAGGAGCTTTAAGTCTTTTGGAGCTGAAAGGAGTAAGGCTAGGGGGGAAAGATAAAAAAATGGCAATTGGATTCCCCAAATATCACAGAAAACAGAATAAAACACTTGAGCAAAATGCTGGGCACATTATGTCCAGTGACACTTTCCTCACTGGCTTTCAAACACCAACATCTGGTTTACTGTAGTCAAAATTTTTAGTCTTCCTTCATTGTCTCCTTCATTGTGGGTGTTTCTTGAACAGTAAGGTGTTCACCTTTAAGGTGTCCAAAATCAGGTGTTGCACTCTTTTGTGCCTGTTAAAGCCCTTCGGCAATTTACCCATTTTCAGAGACACAATACAGCATTTTCCACTTCAGTTCTTTTTCAGACCTGGAACATTACATTCTCCTTGTGTGACTGGATTCATGGTTTTCAAGGCTGTTCCTGCTGCAGTGCCTGGCCACACCACAGAATCACAGAATCACCAAGGTTGGAAGAGACCTCAAAGATCACCAAGTCCAACCTGTCACCACAGACCTCATGGCTAAACCATGGCACCAAGTGCTACGTCTGAGACCACATTTCTTCTAAGCACTGTACAAGGGACAGTAAAACAAATCCCAAAGCCTTCAAGAAACAGTCACAAGTTCAAGATAATTCATCAAGAAACCAAGAACATAAAGAGGATTCTAATGATCCACAACCCAAACCCAAGGCTTTTAGTTATCACTTACCTGAACAAAAAAAGCAGTTGTGGGCCCTGTGGTATTTTGGGTGGGTAAAGGCTGAGGGATCTGTTCTCAGGGGTCTTTGTAATCTTACGCTGTCTTAAAACCTCTTGCAGGAGTTTCCACAGCCCTGAGAATCTACTCAGTGAGGTATTTGGTCTTGTCCAGTCCTGTTCTCTTACAGATATGAATATTTATTTCAAAACATGCTAATGTAATATTTTTATTCCACAAAGAAATACACAAATGGATGCAAACTAGTTAGGACAATAGATTTAACTCAGCTTTCACCATTTCTTTAAAGAGCAAACCAAATGGAATCTTTCATTTACCTGGTATTTATCTATCCCCAAATATAAAATATTTTACTCATGCTTTGTGATTGCAAAGCTTTCTCTCAACTTTTGTAGTTCTTCTATGCCTTCTAGCAGTCATGAGTCCTGGGTCTTTACCACTTGTCAAGTACATCTAATCCCTACCCTTCATGGCCCAGAAATCCTAAAGATGGCTGAATGTGTAATTGCCTTGAAGTGTAAAATATTTCCCACATTATTTATTATAACATTGCCTGATAGCACCTCTATAGTTAAGGTTGTGTCAGCATTTTTATTATAAGCCCCTATTTTCAGCTGTAAAAAAAAAGTGCTTCAGGCTGGAAGTAGGAGAACTAGTCATTCAATTTTTTTTTTTCTTTTTCAGTATTTTTTTTTAAATAAAGTTTCCTTGGACATTTTTAAAGTTATTCCATCTGTAGTCACAAGCACATGCACACCCAAGTGCCAGGTTCTGCACATTGGCCACAGGAACCCCAGGCAGTGCTACAGGCTGGGGTCAGAGTGGCTGGAGAGTGGCCAGGAAGAGAGGGACCTGGGGGGACTGGTTGATGGTAGGCTGAACATGAGCCTGCAGTGTGCCCAGGTGGCCAAGAAGGCCAATGGCATCCTGGCCTGCATCAGGAACAGTGTGGCCAGCAGGAGCAGGGAGGTCATTGTGCCCCTGGACTCAGCACTGGTTAGGCCACACCTCGAGTCCTGTGTCCAGTTCTGGGGCCCTCAGTTTAGGAAAGATGTTGAGTTGCTGGAAGGTGTCCAGAGAAGGGCAACAAAGCTGGGGAGGGGTCTGGAGCACAGCCCTGTGAGGAGAGGCTGAGGGAGCTGTGGTTGCTTAGCCTGGAGAAGAGGAGGCTCAGGGGACACCTTATTGCTCTCTACAACTACCTGAAGGGAGGTTGTAGGCAGGTGGGGGCTGGTCTCTTCTCCCAGGCAACCAGCACCAGAACAAGAGGACACAGTCTCAGGCTGTGCCAGGGGAGGTTTCAGACTAGATGTTAGGAAGAAATTCTACACAGAGAGAGTGATTGGCCCTTGCAATGTGCTGCCCAGGGAGGTGGTGGAGTCACCATCATTGGAGATGTTTAGGAGGAGACTTGATAGGGCACTTGGTTGCATGGTTTAGTTGATTAGGTGGTGTTGGATGATGGGTTGGACATGATGATCTTAAAGGTCTCTTCCAACCTGGTTTATTCTATCCTATCCTATCCTATCCTATCCTATCCTATCCTATCCTATCCTATCCTATCCTATCCTATCCTATCCTATCCTATCCTATCCTAATCTATCCTATTGTTCTGGTGCTGGTTGCCTGGGAGAAGAGACCAGCCCCCACCTGTCTACAACCTCTATTTGCACCTGTATGTGCACATGTGTTAAGGAATCTCTGGCAGGCAATCAATACAGAAATTGATCCTGTCATCATAACAACACATAATTACTCATTTTCAGTTTCAGCTCCTGCTCAGAAAAAAAGCCAACACAAAACCCTGTGCCTGTGTGGGAGCAATTTTAGTGACAGCACAAGTTTTACTCTGGGTTGTTACAGTGCCCTTTGTATAATTATGCTGACAGAGAGAAATCATAGAATACTTCTATTTTAAACCTTCTGTTCTAATTCTTCATGGATCAGATTTTCTTCTGGAATAAATCCAGGAAAAGTGTTTAATCTCTCTTCTTGGATCATGTGCAGGCATAACGACTACACTCAGGTGTTACTACACAAAGCACACATTATTTAGACCAGGGTGAATGATGTCTTGTCTGTCAGATCTTGTTTTCACATGGATCCAAGAGTAGGATGCAAGCAGTAGCACCAGGACTTTGCAGAGCTAGCTGGTGAGGTCCCATCTGACTTTGAGATACATCAGTTTAGACCCCACTTTCTGTCCCACACATACATGTAAACAGAGCTAAGATTTAACATCAATTTTTATCAGTTTCCACATCTCTTAGGAACTGGCTTACTGTATCTAGTGGCATCTCACCATGGAGGCACCACCTAACAAATATCCTGGTGCATACATCCTCTATATGTTATGCAACATGGACTACATTATCAGTACTGGATGCAATCTGGGATTTTACTTTGCCTTTACAGATTGCATTGCATTGGAAGGGATCCTCAAAAATCATCTTGTCCAACCTCCCTGCAGTTAGCAGGAACACCTCCAACGACATCTGGCTGCCCAGAGCCACCTCAGCTTTGATCTTGAATGTCTTCTGGGGATGGAGACTCAACCACATCCCTGGGCGAACTGTTCTAGTATTTTACCACTCTCATTGTAAAGAACTTCCTCTTGATGTCCAACCTAAATCTACTCTGTTCCAGTTTCAAACTGTTGTACTTCATCCTATATTGAGACACTTGAGCATGTCCAGAGGAGGGCAATGAGGCTGGGGAGGGGTCTTGAGCATAAGCTTACGAGGAGAGGCTGAGGAAGCTGAGGTTGTTTAGCATGGAGAAGAGAAGGCTCAGGGGAGACCTTATTGCTCTCTACCACTACCTGAAAAGAGGTTGTAGCCAGGTGGGGGTTGGTCTCTTCTCCCAGGCAACCAGCACCAGAACAAGAGGACACAGTCTCAAGATGCACCAGGGGAAGTTTAGGCTTGAGGTGAGGAGAAAGTTCTTCACAGAGAGAGCTGTTAGCCATTGGAATGTGCTGCCCAGGGAGGTGGTGGAGTCACCATCCCCAGAGGTATTCAAGAGGCGATTGCACATGGCACTTGGAGCCATGGTTTAGTTAGTCATGAGGTGTTAGGTGATAGGTTGGACTTGATGATCTCTGAGGTCTTTTCCAACCTTATTGATTCTATGATCCTATAACCACAACCCCTTCTACACAGTCCTTCCCCAGCCTTCAGAAACTGAAATGTAGTTATAATGTGTCATTAGTATTAACCATAATAAAAGTAATAGAAGACAAAAAGAGAGTTGATAGGGGCAGGTAGAAGATTTGCCCAGGGAGGTGGTGGAGTCTTAGTGCCATGGTTTAGTTGCTTAGATGGTGTGGGGTGATAGGTTGGACTTGAAGATCTCAAAGGTCCTTTCCAACCTGGTTACTTCTGTAAGATTACTGTCTGGAAAATCAGATTTCCTCTGTCTGCTGAGTTTTGGGTTTTTAACAGCTTATGATGCCCTTGTTTTTATCAATATCATAAAAGGAAAAAAGAAGAAAATAAGGAGACAGCCTTGTTACTCAGTGTTGTCAGTGCTTAATGAAGGGTTTCTGTAATGAATGTTAACCTTAGTCCTTTCAGTAGCCAGATGACAGTGTGCCTTCACTCCTAAAACAGAAAGGGTGGTGTTTGCATTACTTCAGTTGTGCTCAATATGGTTTTCTAACCATCGATATACGATTTCAGCTTCGAGTTTTTGACTCTAATTATACTTTACAGGTACCATGCAGAACACCTGGTTTCCCCAGGTATTTCAGGATGGCTACAACTTTTTAAGTCAGACAAAAATTACAGAGACATTTTTAGTTTTGGGGTACATTTTTAGTTTTGGAGTTTTTTTTTGTAGGGATTGGTTGGTTGGGTTGGGTTGGCTTTTTGTTTGGTTGGTTTTTTTCTGTTGGTTGTTTTGTGTGTGTGTTGTTTGGGTGTTTTGGTGGTGGTGGTGTTGGTTTTTGGTTGCTTTGCGGTTTTTTGGTTGTTGTTTTCTAGTGGAGAGAAGGGTTTTGAACCACTGTGGACCCACCTTTGAAACTGATCCTTGCTACAGGCATAACAATTTGCAGAAGCTGTCCAGAACATCAGAAATCTTGTGATTTTGGTGTGAAACTGGGTGTGACCTTGCTTTTGACTTCATAGTGAAGTTTTAGACTTGTTCAGTCCTTGGACTCCGTATTCTGTACAAGCATGTAAGATGAAGAAAACCTAAAGCAAAAGCTGAGTTTCAAAGAGAAGTGTCAGTAGCATTCTCAGCTTATAAAGTTTTACCTCAAACTATTATGTGGAGCTGCAACATGAATCATTGTTAGCATGTTCTAAATAGAGCTGATCCAAAAGAAAGAGACACAATTTTCAGCTAGGCTAAAACTGTTCAAAAGGAATGTAAATGAAAAATAAATCAGTGCCAGAATTCCTATTTAAGTTATTCTTATACTGAGTGGCTGCTGATGATTTATGTATATGTCTATGAAAGACTATTGAGATTAGTTGCCTTTTATTGGATGACATCTATTTGATATAACATTTTTCATACAGTTTTCAATCCTCTTGTTAAATACAGTTTGTAGTTTAACTCTTCCTAGGAAAGAGGTTTCCAAAACTTCCACCTTTAGAGGATTACAATTGTTCTTCTTAAGAAAAAAAGCTGGATTTTTTCTGGACAAACATAGTTACCTGGTTGTCTGCATCTGAGGCCTACCTCTTCATTCCCTTTTTATTCAATTAAAAGAAATAGTTGTGTTTAAGTGTGGTCTGTCTAACTTCAGTAATGGACCTTAAAATGGAGTAGGACCTAGAAATACCTGACAATCTACATTGACTATTTCTGGGGTCAAGGGCAATGTAGACATTTGCATTATGAGAAATTTACACTAAATCATATGCAGCTCACCTTGGTTTCCCAAGTGTGCATATGGTAGCCCTCCTAGTTGAAGTCTATATGGTCAGTAACTACTTTGTTGGATGCTACCAATTCATATTCATCATCATAGAATCAACCAGGTTGGAAAAGACCTCAGAGATCAAGTCCAACCTATTACCTAAAACCTAACACCTCATGACACCTAAACCATGGCTTCAAGTCCCACATCCAATCCTTTTTTGAACACTTCAAGGGACAGTGACTCCACCACCTCACTGGGCAGCACATTCCATTGGCCAATATTGGCCAGACCTTGCACAGATTTAGAACAGTGGTTTTGTCCTCACAGACAGTGGAGATTTCAGCTCAAATACATCATAGTTTTCCTTTATGAAATCCTCTGCCTTTTTATTGTGGAGTCACACAGGATTTGAGGGAAATGGCCTAAGATCATATGGAAATATGGGCTGTACAAATCCAACACAGACAAAGGCAAGATGGTCCTTATCCACATTTACATATAGAAGAGAAAATGGGTTGAGATGGTCAGAAAGACACAAAGTTTTAAAGAACACCTGAGAGAAAACTATTGTCATTTATTTATAGAATCAGAATCATAGAATTTTTAGGGTTGAAAGGGACCCCAAGGATCACCCAGTTCCAACCCCCTGCCATGGACAAGAACACCTCACACTACATCATATTGCTCACAGCCACATCCAGCCTCGCCTTAGAAACCTCCAGGGATGAGGCTTCTACCACCTCCCTGGGCAAGCTGTTCCAGTGTCTCACCACCCTCATGGTGAAAAACTCCTTCCTAACATCCAATCTGAATCTACCCATTTCTATTTTTTTTTTCCCCATTCCCCTAGTCCTATCACTCCCTGACATCCTAAAATGTCCCTCCCCAGCTTTCTTGTAGGCCCCCTTCGGATACTGGAAGGCCACAAGAAGGTCTCCTCAGAGCCTTCTCTACTTGAGACTGAATAGTCCCAACTCTCCCAATCTGTCTTCACAGGAGGGGAGCTCCAGCCCTCCGATCATCCTCACGGCCCTTCTCTGGACAAATTCCAGCATGTTCAGATCCTTCCTGTACTAGGGGCTCCAGCAAAAATGAAAACCAAAAATGAAAACAAAACTAGCAAACAGAAAAGATAAACAGTATTTATCCACAAAGCGCAGCCCATTCACCTTTCCATGCATGCCTGTGCTACTCTAAATCTCCCTCCTTCTAGATTCAAACAATACTTCATGTCTGACACATGATTCAAAGCTTTCCCTGTGCAGAGAATGAGTTCCCTACTCTCACATTTGTTAAGGGTGATGATGGAAAGTGAACAGTGTATTTAACTGATCTCTCTAGTATAATCTCTCTAGTGTAATTCATCTTTTCTTGGTTTTGGTATCTGAAAGTGAGGCAGTCATGTTATTGCAGTCTACAGAAGGAGGTCCTGAGAAAAAGACAGCCACATCTGAGAAGTGCATCTCATCTGACTTATTTGGGAAGGGTCTCCTCACCTGCTTTTCTGCATTGTAGCTACCAGGTTTATCATCTGGAAGATGACAGTGGTTCAAAAGCAACAGCCTTAGAACAAATGTACGTCTTACCTTAACACAGAAGACAATCACAAGCCCAAACCAAAGAAACTCATGAAACCAATGAAACTCATGAAACCAATAAAGGCTTAGACTGCTACAGAGGACTATGTTGGCCTGATTTCAAAGGCTGAGGCACTTCCTGTCCATGAGAGTTCATATTTTAGACTAAGTGTTCACCTCTCCCTGAGTTTTGACATTGTTGACAAAACTGAGCCAGACAGTTCTCACCTTGTTACTAAAACTACCTTGACAGCCCCAGAGTAACCTACTTTACAGGTAACTCCTGCAACTGTTAAGCCCTTCTTAAGTCTACTGCTCAGCCCAGTAACTGAACAAGCAATTTCACTTGGGACCTCCAGGTCTCCATCTCCAACCGTTACCTTGTGCAGTTGTTGTTTGGTTGTTTTGGGTTTTGTTTGGGTTTTTTATTTTTTGTTCACTTGAGATTTATTTGATATACAAGGTGATATTTTTATAACTAGTTTACCAGAGGTTGACCTATAATCCTGTCCAGTCTGCAATAGTTTAATATCTTTTCCTGGCCTTAACTGTTGTTTCAGTGTCTGCAGGTACTCTGTGTCCCTAAGACAAAATGAAAGAAGAATTCTTACTGGAAACAATTACCAAAAATATTGCTGTTCCCAAGTCCCTTTCCCACTGCACACTGTCATGTGAAAATACCTAAAAGAACAGGATGTCTTAACTATTTCTTTCCACTGTCTACAGGAGAAATTGGACAGTTTCTAGACTCAGTTTGACAGGGTGCTGGGCCAGCTCATTTCATTTCATCAGCTCATTCACTACCACTTAGAAATGTTGGACCAGATGATGCTCAGGGCCAACCCAGCATTCTGCAATTCTGTGACATATTCTCATTACCATTTCCTTCCATTGACTTCAGCAATATACTGAAACATATTGTTACAAAACCCCAACAGCTTCCATGTGATTGCACAGATGGATTTAGGAAGAAAGGAAGAAAGGAAGAAAGGAAGAAAGGAAGGAAGGAAGGAAGGAAGGAAGGAAGGAAGGAAGGAAGGAAGGAAGGAAGAAAGAAAGAAAGAAAGAAAGAAAGAAAGAAAGAAAGAAAGAAAGAAAGAAAGAAAGAAAGAAAGAAAGAAAGAAAGAAAGAAAGAAAGAAAGAAAGAAAGAAAGAAAGAAAGAAAGAAAGAAAGAAAGAAAGAAAGAAAGAAAGAAAGAAAGAAAGAAAGAAAGAAAGAAAGAAAGAAAGAAAGAAAGAAAGAAAGAAAGAAAGAAAGAAAGAAAGAAAGAAAGAAAGAAAGAAAGAAAGAGAGAAAGAGAGAAAGAAAGAGAGAAAGAGAGAGAGAAAGAGAGAAAGAGAGAGAGAAAGAGAGAAAGAGAGAGAGAAAGAGAGAAAGAGAGAGAGAAAGAGAGAAAGAGAGAAAGAGAGAAAGAGAGAGAGAAAGAGAGAAAGAGAGAGAGAAAGAGAGAAAGAGAGAGAGAAAGAGAGAAAGAGAGAAAGAGAGAAAGAGAGAGAGAAAGAGAGAAAGAGAGAGAGAAAGAGAGAAAGAGAGAAGAGAGAAAGAGAGAAAAAGAGAGAAAGAGAGAAAGAGAGAAAGAGAGAAAGAGAGAAAGAAAGAAAGAAAGAAAGAAAGAAAGAAAGAAAGAAAGAAAGAAAGAAAGAAAGAAAGAAAGAAAGAAAGAAAGAAAGAAAGAAAGAAAGAAAGAAAGAAAGAAAGAAAGAAAGAAAGAAAGAAAGAAAGAAAGAAAGAAAGAAAGAAAGAAAGAAAGAAAGAAAGAAAGAAAGGAAAATAAAAAATATCATAAACCTGTTTCTAGAAACTGCAGGGAAATAGGTATCCAAGATTTTGAAACCTCAAAAGAAAGTTAAATTACCATGAGGTGTGGGGGCATTGCTTGTTATTCTGAAAAGGTATCTCATTTCTATACTGATCATGAAAAATTGTGTGACCGTGGTTGATGCTCATGTATAAGAAAATGTACATTAATACATCACAACCCAGTCATAACAAGGGGTTAAGTAATGAGTTTTTCTTGTGTCTACACAGGGCATATGAAATGCCTTCATTCCCTGTATTGATCTGATCCCTAACATGTTCGTAATGTTACAGTAATATATGGATAAAATATGAACAGCCACAACAGTAACAATGTCAACAGTATCAAAGCCAGCAACCACTATAGAAAAGTTTGGATGTCTCCACCTTCTAAAGCTGCTATGGTTTTCTTCCATTTTTCAGTCCTTTCATCCTTCAAGATGTGAGATAAAACTGATTAAAATTTCTTATTGCGGCTACAGTTGTGCAATCAGAAATGTGGACCAAAGTGTTATGTAAAATAACAAGAGTCTGTGCCACACCAGGATTCTGAAATACTACAGGGCTGGTAAGGAACCACATCTCTCTGATATAGGGAGGGAGAGAGAGAGAGAGAGAAAGAGAGAGAGAGAGAGAAACATGATAGAGATGAGAGAGAGAGAGAGAGAGAGAGAGGAGGATAGAATTAACCAGGTTGGAAAAGACCTTTGAGATCATCGAGTCCAACCTATCATGCAATACCACCTAATCAACTAAACCATGGCACCAAGCACCCCATCCAGTCTCTTCTAAACACCTCCAAGGATGGTGACCCAACCACCTGCCTGGGCAGCACATTCCAATGGCAAATCACTCTTCCTGTGAAGAACTTCTTCCTAACATGCAGTCTAAACTTCCCCTGGCACAGCTTGAGACTGTGTCCTCTTTTCTGGTGCTGGTTGCCTGGGAGAAGAGATAGCAATACAGACACAGATACAGATTATAGAGATGATATAGAGATATATAAAAAATGAGATGAAATTGCAATACTCTTGAGAACCATAGGTTTGGTTTAGTGTTCTAAACTGCAGAGAGAATGATACAAACTTCTATTCATGGACTGATCACAAAATAGCAGGCAGATTTTGACTTCTCTGTGGATGTGTCTCTTCAATGAGACTGGAAAAATGTCGTTGATACATACAGGGAACTACATTGGGCAAATAAATCATAAAATCATAGAATCATAGAATTGTTAGGGTTGGAAGGGACCTCAAGGATCATCAAGATCCAAGCCCTCTGCCATGGGCAGGGACACCTCACACTACATCAGGTTGCTCAGAGCTACACCCAACCTGGCCTGCAAAACACCCCTGGGCAACCAGTTCCAGTGTCTCACCACCCTCATGGAGAAGAATTTCTTCCTAACACCCAACCTGAATCTACACATTCCTAGGTTTGTTCCATTCCCCCTAGTCCTATCACTCCCTGACACCTTAAAAAGTCCCTGCCCAGCTTTCTTATAGCCCCCTTCAGATACTGGAAGGCCACAATTAGGTCTCCTCAGAGCCTTCTCTTCTCCAGACTGAATAGTCCCAACTCTCTCAATCTGTTTTCATAGAAGGGGTGTTTCAGCCCTCTGATCATCCTCATGGCCCTTCTCTAGACACTCTCCAGCACATCCAGATCCTTTATGAAATTAAAGCTGCAAAAAGATACTTTGAAATATGGAATGGGATATATTATGTGTTACTCATTCTCTTGTGCAGTTCATACATCTATGGTCACAGGAGCTAATTGAAAGCCTCTTATATTCGACAAGGCTCTTTCCAGTAGCTACAAGTTTCAGGCATATCATTTGGCACCAAAGTTTGTATAAGCCTTACTTTGAAGCCTGATTTTTGTGGACTGACTTTATTCTTTCCTTTTGACAAACTTGGCATCAGAATTAGAGCTGTGGATTCAGAACTCCCTCTGCATCCAAATATCAGGAAGCAGAAATCTGGGCTGCAGTCCTGACCTCATTAACAAACAATTGCAGTTTTGCTGATAGCTTGAATGAAATCAGGATTTCACTCTAGAAGACTGAGACCTGGGACTTACCTTTTGGATCAAACAAGAACACTACCTCTAAACATTTATCTGTAATGAGGAAACGAGAGTTTCAACTGAGTCTGGGCTTTGAAATCTACAATTCGGGCTTATTTCAAAGATGAACTCACATGATTCAGTAGGCTTTGTAATCTGTGAATTTCATGCTTTTAAAAAAAATAGCTGGGAGCAGAATTAGTATGTACAGAATAATAACAGTCCAGTCCAATTGCTGATTAGTTTGGAATGGTTGCTTTGAGAGCTTGTTCAAAAAGGGGGGAAAATGCACCGAGGAGAAATATTTACTGTGCAAACTTTGCATGCCAATAAAGAAATTATAGAGAGACTATTGTTAGGCTTGACTTTGTAATCATAATTGAAGCACAAAGATGATCAAATGCAAGAACCATTTACAGTTAATCATTCTGACATTACTTGATTTTTCCTATGAACCACAGAATGGAGAATTCAAGCAGCATTATATCACGAGGGCATAAACCTTAGGTGGCGCAAATCAACTTAGCTTCTTCACTTCAAATGATCAAGCCACTCTGCCTCAGCTGGTGGTTTGGCCTTGCATCTCTTTGTTACAGTCTGAATCAGCTTTACTGCAGGGAAAATTATAAGTTTGATGTCAACACAATCTAGCAAAGAACTTGCTATGCAACAGAATCTGTTTATAGCTGTCTGGATTATTTCTTAGAAATTACACAAGAGAGTTAGAAGCCTTTTCACATGAGAACCTTTTTTTTTTCCATTATCAACAATACATTTCTCTCTTTTTTACAAATAAAAGGCAGAACCATCATTTATGCATTGAAGTAAATTCCAAATATTTTGGTTGTCATTGTTGCTATTACACTGAAATCACATTTCCAGCCTCTCCGTGGTGTTAAAAACATAATGGAAGTGATTTGACCTAATGATTGCTATCTAAAAGTATACTACCTAGTTTGGTTCGGGGTTTTTTTGCCAGCTAGACTGTAATCTGTCTGAGAATCAAAGAAGTCACTCCAAAGATATGCTTTAGTGGAAGAAGACAGCCTGAGAACAGCTTAAGTGGGACATCTTACCTTTAGGACTCTAACTGTAGGTGAAATGAGTCCCACAATCACCTAACTACCTCAGAAAATGTCAGATAAAAAAAGATGAAGATAAATAGGGTTGAATGCTGGCACACTGCTGAACAGACATAGGAAGAATCAATTGTAAATAGTCTTTAAGTGCCCATGTCCATTTTGACTTAAAACATTTTTGTGGCCTTATTCTAGAATAGAATAGAATAGAATAGAATAGAATAGAATAGAATAGAATAGAATAGAATAGAATAGAATAGAATAGAATAGAATAAATAGAATAGAATAAACCAGGCTGGAAAAGACCTTCAAGATCATCGCATCCAACCCATCATCCAACACCACCTAATGAACTAAACCATGCAACCAAGCACCCCATCAAGTCTCTTCCTAAACACCTCCAGTGATGGCCACTCCACCACCTCCCCGCACAGCCCATTCCAATGGGCAATCACTCTCTCTATGAAGAATTTCTTCCTAACATCCAGTCTAAACTTCCCCTGGTGCAGCTTGAGACTGTGTCCTCTTGTTCTGGTGCTGGTTGCCTGGGAGAAGAGACAGACCCTGCCTGTCTACAACCTCCCTTCAGGTAGTTGTAGAGACCAATAAGGTCTCCCTGAGCCTCCTCTTCTCCAGGGTCCTGAGTGTCCTCTTCTCCTCTTCTCTATATTACTGCAAAAAAAGATCAATCTTCCCAGTGATTAGTCCAGAACCTGAACAGCAAAACCATTCTGCTTCTCTTCAGGTGACTGAATTTCAGATTTGACATTAAACTTCTAAACTGGTGTGTGGTGAGGCAAGCAAGGTAACACATTACAAGTACTATTGTTTATCTGTGAACACACTTGCCTGCCTGAGAATTCCTAACATAAAACCCGTTGCTTCCCTGAAATGTTTTGTTTTTTGCTTGTGTGTGGGTTGTTTGGTTTGGGGTTTTTTTTTTATGTTCTTATTTTAACTTATGGTTTTTAATTTGAAAGAATGATAGTAAAAGCTGCTTTTGCAATTTGCATACAGTTCCCTGTGCAATCAATAACCTACATACAAAGGTGTCATTATTCTTTTTGTCAGTTTGGATTTGCACATTTCAGGTCCTTTTGTTCACTAACTGAACATTCATTTGTTGCTGCTGTAGACGTTCACTTCCTTGATAACAGTGTAAGACATTATCCTGACCTCATGGTGCTTGAAAGATGAGGCAAATTAATATGTTTCCAGGATTCATGGGGAACTGATTAGTTGTAAGGTAACACACTGCCATTGTGATTAAGAATCCCTAGGGGATGCTGGACATCATTGGCCATGAGGAAAAAATCAAAGCTACTTTTAGTATCTACAGATGGGGCCACCTTCTGCTTTCAGCAATTGGCCTAAATCAGGATTATCTTCATTGATTTCCATGGTGCTCATCAAGATTTATACCAGATGAAAAGATATAACATTTGCCTTTTGTCAATGGAGAGGAGATTATGACCCTATGAAATTTCACTGGGTGAGATCTATTCCAAGTGAGCAGTTCAACCAACAGCTCCCAGGTATCAGTGCCCTTACTATGGCAATTTAACTCATTTTACTGTAGTTATCCTTTCCAGTACCAGTGCTAGGTGCTGACTACTCCTCCTGCTTCTCGCTCTGGACAGCAAACAGCTCTGGTTTCTCACTCTTTGCATCAGCTGGAGAA